>MU842991.1:0-83742 GCA_030867305.1 Colletotrichum zoysiae | reverse complement strand
CCCCCCCCCCCCAAGAAAGAGAAATCCCTGAAAATGGCATTGAAAGCCAGTGTTGTGCTGTGGAAGAAGGGGGGTCGCGATGAGCGGGATAGGACTGTTGGTATTTGAGTTTCCGTGTGGTACTAACGCTGCCAACTAGCCGAGCCAAGTGTAGCTAAGACACTTTCAATAGCCAAAATGGGGGTAATACAGACGCCAACGAGCCTTTGTCAGCTTGCCCACAGACCCAGGCAACGATGGCAGGTTGTGACTAGTTCCACTAGGATGGCTGGGAGATGTACGAGAACTGCAAGGTCCGAGGGTGTTCGGACTGAGTAAATAAACCCATCATCCGTTGAACAGCGGTTCGTGGGTCCGTGAATACACCAGGGTTTCCTAATATGGCACCTCTGGGTAGAAGGGGAGGGTTTCCAGGGTCTAGGCAAGCGAGTTACCAAGGAGGAGGCGCGGCTCGAATGAAGACGGATACTCCAGACGATGCCATAGAAGAAGAGGGACTGATGATTAGCCCATGGCATAGGTATACAGCTGGGGGAGACAGGCTTGACAGGGAAGCACAAGGCGGCTTCCTACATAGTAACTTCGAGTTAGCCTCGAAAATAAGCTGTGGTCTCTGGGCAGCCCACAAGCCATCATCTTTAGTGCAGGACTGGTACGCGACTATGTCGTCCTGACTGACGCAATGGGAGCGATCGGTTCAGGTACATTGCTGCGGGATGGGAGCAAAGTATTGTGTATGTGACGATGTCCGCAGCAGTAGCGATTGCCGTGACAAAGTTGAACGACTGCGCTTCGGCTACTAGTCAGTCCTTTGGGTTTGGGCGCCAGGCATTATCGAGGAGTCGGTGGATTCAAAGCAACCACACTGCCGATACACGGACCTCGTCCCATGGCCTGGACGGGGGACAGGATACATAATTAGGCAGCGCTGGTAACCTGGCAGGTGGCATTTGACAGATAAGCCTGGGCTAATGACCCACGCACCCTGTCGCTCGCTTTCAAGGCTGGGACTAGTAGGTATCATCAACAAGAGTCAGGTCATCCATCAATTTCAATGCTCCTGCTGGTTCGATCCCCGGAGCTACGACGGAAAGCTCGGATCGACGATCAGACGACATCATCGGCAGAGGTTAGCTTTGTTCTCACGGTGGATCTGTACTAATATACGGCTATATCATTCCCGGGGACGAGGAAACCCACGAGCATATCTGCCCGCGTCTCATGGCCAGTACTTTGTCCGATAATCGCTTTATTGGTCTCCGGTAGCCTCTTTACTAAGAAAAATATTTTGGTAATCATCGTTCTTCACCTCGATCGTCACCATCAACTTTAATTGTCCGTGGTTGAGGTGCTCGGGTAGGGCAGCTTGTCCTTGGACCCGGCGCGCAGTCTGTAAAGATAGGGCTATCATATTCGCGTATCGGCAAGTGGCTCGCTTCTATCATGTCGTGCATGTCAGAACCAGGACCCGCGCAAGACTGGGGCTTTTTTGCTGAAGAAAAATGCGGCAAAGACGCCAATAGCGAGGCTTCCACGCGGCAATTTGGAGCTTGGGTCTTTGTTACCAGTGGCAGGGGGCCCAGTGGAGTCAAGCGTGTGAACAGATGCAAGTGCTTGCTAGAAAGAACTCTCCCTTTCGCAGGCGCCAACATCCCATCGCCGTTTAGCAGTCACGCCCAGCGTTGACATTGTCTGGACTGCGGGTACTCAGGTGCGATGGTGGTTTTATGCATAACATGGCCAGCGTCGTTGACGGTGTACGCATGCTAGTGGCAACGGTGGCAAGGCGGTTGTTGTTCAGCGTAATACGGAAAGACAAGGCCGAATCCATGGTCAATGCCGCCGTACCGCAGGTTGCATTTACTTGAAAGGGCATTCAAACCCATTTGCAGGATGGACCCGTTCTCAGAAGTGTAGTTCCCTACACAGTTTTCACATACGCACGAGCCGAACAGGCTGTGCTGCTGGCTCTTGCTGGGCAGCCGGGAGTGACGAAAACTATGCCCAAAACAAGACGACTGACCATAGAACGTTGACTCTCGACCGACCCCAATTCTATCTGTTCTCATCTCCGACAAGGTTCGGGTTATCGAATTCACACCACACCAGAGTGAAGGCATCGGAGAGATGTTGCACAAGTGCAAGGCGAGGGGTCGTGTCTTTGTGGGTGCGATCGCGACAGACTCCCGTCGGCGATGTTCAATTGTCTCACGAGGCCGCTGTCAGCAGTCGGCGCTTTTGAATATGGCGACAGCGAAGGTGCCCAACCCAACCCCTCCTTACGGCCGTGTTCAGTCGACAGTCACTGTCCAAGTTTCGGGGGTGGGTTCTTTGGGTTTCGATAACGACTTTACGCGAGGTACGGATGGGGGTAAGTACCGATGTAAGCGTGTTTCCACTGTACGCGAAAAGCGCGATACGTTTAACGCGTTGCACGCGAAAAACACGCGGCATTGTCACATTGCACAGCCCTTGCTTTGTTTGGTTCTCTCCCTCTCACGACGGACCCGCATAGACCGTTGTTGTTAGCTGCGGGTGCCCAAAGCCATCCATCCCTTAGCTCAGTATTTAATTCGGGGAATGTCGACTTCTGGCCTTTGGAACCCAACCTCGTGTCTACTAGGTAGGTACCTAGGTAAAACTCGAACCTACCTACAGTCGAACGCGCAACGATTGAGTGTCACAGAAAAGAATTGGAACTCAATGACAAACAAACACTGCGTCGATATGCAGCTAGCAAGTGCGCATTCCAGTGTGAGCTTTGTTGTCTGGTCGGTACGAATAGATTCCATCGGTTGGCCCATGCAACGGACACGGAGGCTGGGGCGGCTTGAAATGACACAAGGTGGGTTGTTTGTAGTATAGCAGACATGAGATGGGCTTATATAGCCTTTAGGAGGCGTTCGCCAATCAAAGGAATCAACTGCCAGCACATCCCGACTGGGTGATCTACAGCGCGTTTGGCGCCCCCCTCGGTGGCCACCTACCTAGGCACGACTCTCTATTGTCCGAGGCGCCATCAACAAAAACAAACAAACGCCCTTCACGGTCTTGTTCCAGCCCCCCTTTACCCCGCCAGGGAGGCAGAAAACACGCCATTTGAATTTTGACGCGGCGACGACGAGAAAAGACGCGAACTCGCATCGCTTGGGGAAGCGCGAAATACAGTACCGTCCTGCTGTTCCATCCGTCCCTTGCATCAGACTGGGAAGCGTATTCGAGGCGGGTTGCTCTCTCGGGTAGCGGACTGTGTATGCGCTTAGCAGACAACCCTTGTTTACTTGTCATCTCAAATCTGGCATATCCAGGTTTGGAAGGGCTCTCCGCAGAAGCTGGGACGATTTCCCCGAGAATTACCTTTAGCCCTGCAAAAGTTAAAGGAACCGGGCAATGGAGACGAACGGGATTGTCCAGGGAATTATAAACTGCAGCACTGGCCTATTGTTTACCTACTGGCTAAGTACCTAACGAGGACACAAGTCCAACTATGCGCCAGAGGAAGTCAAGGCGATGCTTGACGAGCTATGCGGTTCTTGAAGGCGGGAAGGAGACTTCCTTACTAAAGATGACAAGAAGCGCTGGAAAATATTGACTTGTGCATGTATTATTTCCGAGATAGGAATATAGAGAGCAAGTTGACATGCCGCAATCTTGAAATTGATCAATTCTGTCTGGTGGTCTTGCCTCACGGGGTACTCAACCACTCCGATACAAACTAAAAAAGGAGCACATCGAGGTGAGATATGGGGGGGAAGCAAATATAAACAACAATTGCCTCACGTCGAGTCTGGAAGCTCTTATCGACAAGCCTTCTTATTTTTTCATTTTCATTTTCCAAACCCCCCCATATCGAATACTTGCGACAGCTTGTTTGTTGTTATTCGCTGGTGATTGCCAATGTTGTTGTTCCCCCTCACTCCCTCCACTTCCATCGGTACGGTGCTGCGCCAAACGCCCTTCCCTCCACTCCAACTTTGTCCGTCGCGTCCAACTCGACGAAAAGCCCCTGGAAGGCGACCCAGACAGCGACCCCAAAGGGGGCTACCGCCATTGTGTTGTTGCTCTGCCGTCCACGCTAGAGGCCCAACAAGGCTAGTGCCCCTGCCATAACCGCGACTCTCCCGGTTCAGCCTCCCATCAGCGCCTACTTCTAGGGGTGACAGGTCCTCCGACAACAAGTATTACCCTGAGAATCGGCTGGCTATTGGATGGCCGCTGGGAAGTACCGCGCCGCACCGCACCGCACCGCACCGTACCTACCCATCTACCTCTCACCTCACCTTCCATCACTCGCCATCGCCCGCTACCTCTGCTCTGCACCCCCGTGGTCACAGACTATCTTTTGAATCTATACACACTCGACGTCCGACGGTCGCCCTGCACCGTCCCGACGACGACGACGACGATAACGACGGCGACGATATCGTGCTCGTGCTATTTGTATATTCTTCTCCTGTCTCCTCAACAAATCATTCTTTCGACAATATTGCGCCTTGCCTCCCAGCACGTTATTGATTACGCCCGAGCTCTTGCGACCAGTGGGAAAAGCATGCGAACGACAGCAGCCTCGACACCACCGTCAGGGATAAGGTGGTGATTCGTTAACTGCGCCGACCAACGGAAACGGACCGTTGACCATTCGAGCAATCCATCATTGCTACAGAAAGTCACTGGAGTATCATTTTTTACAATAATCATTGCCGCCTACGACCGACCCGACTGTGACAACGGCTTCGACCCGTGCAGTTGCTGTGTGCTGCTAGATCGGTCCCTCCCCCCCCGCCATCCCTCGACGCTCATCCCAGCCGCCTTTGCTGAACATCAACCTCTCCGCGCAACTGCCATCACTCCTGCCACCGAATTAAAGCAAGCAACGCAACAATGACGATTCCCGTTGATTCACCGGCTGCTATTGCGGCCCATACTTCCGCCAAGAGGCCAGTAGCAGAGACGAGTGATGCCGCAGCCGCGGCTCCACCTCGCTTCGCAACACCTCCTCCGCCCTCTGATCGGGGGCACCTCGAAGACCGCCAAAATCTAGAGAATACGAACCAGCGCAAGATTCAACATGGTAGGAGGCCGAGTGAACTGGCTCGTGCCAATGGGTTTGATCCCGACGCGGTCGACAGTGCTTTGCTTCGAGAAATGCACCACCGATCACAACGAGAAAGCACGCCAGGCGCCAGTCCACACCGGAAGCGCCAGAGGATAAATGGCGATAGGTGCGTGTGCAGCGATGCGATCCCCGCTCCCCAAATTTGTTCTAAATCCGAACTGCCAGATTCATTCCCACACGGTCAGGCCAAGACCTCCAAGCCAGTTTTAGCTTGCTCCACGAAGATGGCTCCCCAGCAACACCATCCAAGCAAAAGAAGCGCACCCCTCACGGAGAGCTTCATTTCCAGAAGAGTGAGCCACATTTCCCCTCGTAGGTGTCGGCATCGATCTGACTAATATCATCAAGCTGAGGAAGCAAACCGTACATTCTCGACGCTACTTCGCGCTGAGCTCTTCGAAGGCTCAATACCGCAAGCAACGCCATCGGCTCTGTCTCCAGAGCATTCTCTATCTACCGCGTCCCACTCGGCACACGTACGAGATAGCACGAGATCTCGCACGCCGCCCAACAATCCTTCCACTACTTCTTTACCATCGTCTTTGACGCCCTCCACGCCCCACAAGAACTTGTTCTCCTACATGTCTCCTCGACAGCTGAGCAACGCAGGTCACCTGACGCCATCCAGAACACCCCAAAGCCGGCACGGCCCTAACCTGGACACTCGCTCCGAGATATACAGTCTCTCTCCAGTTCGCTTCAACAGCCAGCAAATGTTGCTCAGCCCGCGGCGACAACCCCGGGCGGTCAGCAAAGTACCCTACAAAGTGCTTGATGCCCCCGATTTGGCAGATGACTTCTATCTCAACTTGGTCGATTGGGGCAGCGCCAATGTGCTGGGGGTAGGCCTTGGATCCAGCGTTTACATGTGGAATGCTCAGACAAGTCGTGTCAACAAGCTTTGTACGCTTGAGGATGATACGGTCACGAGTGTCTCATGGATCCAGAAGGGAACGCACATTGCCATTGGTACTGGAAAGGGGCTGGTTCAAATCTGGGATGCTGAAAAGACGAGACGACTGAGAACGATGACGGGCCACACAGCGAGAGTGGGATCTCTGGCCTGGAACACCCACATCCTGACCTCGGGTTCGCGCGACCGACTCATCTACCACCGCGACGTTCGCGCTCCTGACCAGTGGCTCAGGAAACTCGTCGGCCACAAGCAAGAAGTTTGTGGCCTCAAATGGAACTGCGAAGACGGTCAGCTGGCTAGCGGTGGCAATGACAACAAGCTCATGGTCTGGGATAAGCTTTCAGAAACGCCGCTTTGGAAATTCTCCGACCACACCGCTGCTGTCAAGGCCATTGCCTGGTCGCCACATCAACGTGGATTACTGGCGTCAGGGGGTGGAACGGCAGACCGCAGAATCATTTTCCACGACACAGTCCGAGGGTCTATCATCAACGAGGTGGACACAGGCAGTCAGGTTTGCAACATTGCCTGGTCCAAGAACTCGAATGAGATTGTCTCAACACACGGATACAGCCAGAACCAAATCGTTGTCTGGAAGTATCCTTCGATGACGCAGGTGGTTAGTCTCACAGGCCACACGTATCGTGTACTGTACTTGGCGATGAGCCCAGATGGCAGAACGGTCGTGACCGGCGCCGGTGACGAAACTTTGCGGTTCTGGAACGTGTTTGGACGACGGCCTGGAGCTAGAGAAGACAGCGATGGAGGCAGACTGTCCGACTGGGGCGTTATCCGATAAAAAGGTCAGATGAGGCACTCACAGGACATGATATCGTCATCTCCCTTTTCCTTTTGCGTCCGTTTCGGGGTGTTTAATACGGTTATAGGCGGTGAAAAGGATGGAAGGGGGCGGAGCCAGCACTCGAATTCTGTTTCATGAGTGTTGATGGGAAGAGGAAACGGAAATACCCCGCTACCGGTTGCATCATGTGCATGAAAACGGCGTCACGGCAGGTTGGAAGGTACATGGCATTCTTGTTGTTTCTCGGAGTTGTCTTTTCCAGGCGTCATTTACAGGGTTGCCTATTATTATGGCTTCAGCGGGTGGGTTATGAGGAGAACAAGACCTTGAGAAACGGGTCTCAAAGGCTGGCTATTGAGGAGACAAAAGCCGGGCGGGAGCGACTTACCTACGAAAAAGGAGAGAAGACTCTCGTCATCTTCTGCATCAGACTTAAAGCGTACATGGTGTTCATCGCAGTGTTGGTTGGAGGGGAATGGCATGTATCAAATCAAACACTTGCTACTAACTTAGCGTAAACGGACAAGAGCAATTACAACTCAGCCAAGCTTTCTTGTAATCATGGGACGACGTGTCGAATGGAACGCAGCAGTGACAATTGATCGGTCCTCAAGCAAAAGCGCTGATAGACCATTGCCATCCCATCTGAGCGTCGTTGTAAATAGGCCGACTAGTAGACTGCATGCGGTATACAAATATGCATCATCAACGAGTAAAGAATACATTCCGAACACTCCGAAGCCCTTGGTTAACAATTCGCAGATGATTAAAAAGAAAACAGACCCATCGTGGCGCTGCAGGCCTCCAATCCATCCTTATCACTTCCGACCCCGTACCTCATAATAGAGGCCAGATTTGGCCTTAAAATTTCACCTCAACTCACTTTCCTCTCTCTGGCGACGTCTCTGGCACCCCCATCCACGCCGCTGGCCTCAGCCTGAGCCGAAAGCTCCTCGCCCAGCAGCGGAATTCGATCCGAGGGGCCGCTTGCCATAATGCTCTCCCCGACCACGTCATTTTCACGCTTGAATGCATTTTCGAGGTTCCCATCGCTTGTCTGATCGTTGATACTTGTCAGGTGCAGCTCACTTGGTGCGGGCCCCCCAGGGTTAGGCATCATCGGGGGGGAATGGCCGCTCATCACGGGTGTGTTTTGCCACTGCTTGACCTCAGCCCTTAGAGCCTCAAGCTCCTTCTGGAAGCGCGTTCCAAAAACATCGATGTAGTAAGTTGCTCCGTTGTAAACACTCCATGTGAAGACGATCGTCAGAAAGCCCGCTGAGGCATGTCTGCTCATGAACCAGACGGGGCAAGGAAGCATGGTAAGTACCGCATACGAGTACTGGATCAGCATAAATGCCGATTCTTGTAGAGCGTCGGGCAACGAAAGAACAACCTTGCCGATCCAGGTCTTGGAGTATGACTTTCGCAGCCAGGTGAAGGATGTCGGCCGTCCTGCAGCAATCTTGTCGCGTCTGCGAACGGTAATGAAGATGTAATAGGATAGTTGCCATATGGCATATGGAATGGAACTCCAAGCCAGCATAGAGACGATGTTCCCATAGGCTGTGGGCGAACCAGCAGGTGAGTGTTTTATAGTCCAAATGGAAGGAAGACGGCTAGCCTGAAGCTCCTCGGACCACAGGTGAACGACACAATGAAGTGTTGCACAGGGCATAATGTGAATAAAGAGCGAAGTAACCTTGTCGAAGCTGTGGAAAACGAGCGAATTTCTCCACATGATAATGGCCACAGCGTTGTTGCCAAATGCGAGGCAGTAGGTGGCCAAGAAGAGTCGCTTCGAGCCAGGGAAAACCCATATGCTAAGAACCAGGAGCAAGTTGACGAAATAACATAGATCTGCAAGAAAGTAGTGGTAGCCCCGACGGTGATAGGTGAAGTAGCGGATGGGCATGAAGTACATGACTTGGACCGTGTACCACAGGTGGAAGTACTCTGGCCAGCCGCCCATGAGAAGACCGCTCACGAAGATGTTCATGACGCCAAAAATAAAGGACACCTTTTCGCGCAACGTTACCACCCTGGTGTCGTTCCACTGCTTCCCAAGTTTGTCGACACTACTGCGCATTCGTTTTCTGTATCTCTCGAGCTGTTCCTCGGCAGTGGGAACTCGGCGCCGCCATTCCTCTACCACCCGTTTTTGGGCATGCTGGCTCTTGTTTTTGAAGGCGTCCCTTGATTTGCGAACCTTTTGCGTCTGGGCAGAAATGCCTTTCTGTAGCTTTTCGAGTTGCTGGGGCAAGGCAAAGTTGTCAAGAAGGTCGAGAACGGAGATACGGTCCAGCGGCGGGAACACATCCCAGTCCTCCTGGTATGAACTGCTACCGGAGAATGACGGGTTTCTCGAAAGCTTTGGGCTTCCATGGTTGACAGGTCCTAGTGTCGGTGTATGAAGACCATCGTGGTCTGGTGGGGAGGAGCTAAGAGTGGACTGCGTCTCGATCGGGTCGAGAGAGAAGGCGGCTTCACTGTCGGTATGGGCGTCGTCGCCTTTCGCGTTAGGTATATCAAGTGGGTTTGACTCGGCCATCTTCGACTGGAGCTAACGCTAAAAAAACCAGGTCTTATCGGCCGTGATAGCTTTTTGTTGAGAGTCTACCAAGTTGATTGGCAAAGTCAGTTCTGACTTTAATAATATAATCATCGGGTCATCGCAGTAGAAGGACATACGATGTGGGAGAGGAGGTTGGCCGCAAAGCCCGTGATATGACGTACCTTTCGTAGAAGCGACCCTTGGCCAAGACATAGAAGTCGGTTGGTCGCTCGAGGATGAAGCTTTTGAGCAGTAGTGGCTGGGAGACAAAGCCTGAATTCCGTTGCAAGGGCGGAGGAGAGAGGTATGTGGTGCCGGCTATTCCTTTCAAATGCTGGGATAGACGATTCTCTGGTTGGCAGTTGGTGAAAGAGGAATGATTCGGATGCGGAGCGCCGCGCGGGACGGAGCCTCGACTACCAAAGTAACTCGTTGTATAGTATGGTAGCTTGGACGGCAGCGTGACTAGGAGGAGGTTGAGCGGGGGAACAAATGACCATCGCTTGTGATGGGTGTGGTGAGGAGAGAGACTAGGAGATCTGGAACACGTTGAGCTTTGGCGATGATTTACACGTGTTGATGATAGACCGCTACAGTTCCTTGTCTAGCGAGCAGGTGGCACCTCATAGCTACCTACCTACCAAGGTACAGATACTTGGTCTTACCTGGCTCATGGCCTATGGGGGAGCTGGAACATCAGTTTGAACAGGGGTAGCCGCTCCAGCAATACGTCACAGGGCATGGCTGCTCCGCCAGTCAAAGCTTATCGGGGAGATGAACGCAGCCACTGAAGTAAACTACCTAAGATGGACAATTACACTTGATACTGATAGCGGCGGGTTTGCAGACCAGGCCATACATAATACCCAAAAAAGTCGACAGTGCTTTTCATCGGTGCTAGTGCAGTGTCCAGACTCGGGAACCATAGGTACCTAGCTCAAGATGCACAGCTGGCCCGTAATTTCACAGTCGTTGGTTGAGACAGTGAGAGGTGCCTAGGCAGAGGACTAGGCACCCAACCAAACCGAAATTGAATGTGCAAGCTAAAAGTAATACTTTGATATCAAAATAAAACGTAGTGTACGACACTGGATAGAGGTAGCGCCAATTCATTACCGTGACACCCTCGCACTTTAGTATTGCATACCAGTGATCAGAAAAACAATTCAGGGACAGGGACGAGACAGCAGGCATCAAGAATTAGTAAATAAAAAATAATGTACGATATACGACAGAAAAGACAGATAGGTACTCTCTCTGTACCTACCTTCAGGGACCTGCTTCGGCTGAACGAAATAGCTATTAGCTAACGTCGAGGTGCGTCGCTAGGTGTTTAGGTAGGTAGGTAGGTAATACCTGAAGATGTGCAGACTTTGTGCCAACTGCACATTTTCGGACACTTTATATCACGTGATACCATCGAAACGCTGCTCGACATGGCTCGAGCTTCTATACACGCGACGGGGTCAGGTTCAACCAGTCAGTGTTCCGTCGCGTCCAGGTGTAGCGGGAGCACTCAAGACGCGCGTGTAGGGCAATTTGAAGTCACTGCCCCCCCAAACCATTACCGACCTCGCTGTCGCCAAACGAGACTCGATCCCTTCCGAGTGCCTGTCCGCCATGCGCCAGGCTACTTCGAGGCCCTCGTCACCCGAATCAACCATTATCTCATCCCAAGCGTTTGCAGCGTA
Organism: Colletotrichum zoysiae; assembly: GCA_030867305.1. NCBI lineage: Eukaryota > Fungi > Ascomycota > Sordariomycetes > Glomerellales > Glomerellaceae > Colletotrichum > Colletotrichum zoysiae. Next base: position 72,663 of record MU842991.1, on the reverse strand, counting down.
AAGTTGTTGCTTATCCATCGCGCTGCCTACCTGTCGATCCGTTTTTCTCGCGCGCTCATCACCACTTCGCGTTTGCGACGATCTTCAACCGAAGCACACCAACCAACTGCAGCCATAGTCAAGTATCGTTGCGTGTCCCGCGACACCCGGCCGACACAATGGGAAAACTCATTCGTCTGGAGCTTTTCAGTATGTTCATGTCTTCTCCCTAGTTGTCTTTACAATCCCGGCCCTGACTCCTCCATGCAGACTTCAAGTCCTACAAGGGCCATCATATCTTGCTATTCGGCGACTCTTACTTCACTTCCATTATTGGCCCCAATGGATCTGGCAAGTCGAACTCGTAAGTCCAGTAAGCTTCGCGCGCTGCATCTACCTTTCAACTGACGTGCCGTTCTGGGCAGCATGGACGCGATATCCTTCGTGCTTGGCATCAAATCATCGCACCTCCGATCAGCCCACCTAAAAGACCTCGTGTATCGCGGCCGCGTACTCAAAACCTCCAGGATCCAGGATGACGGTTCAGCCCAATCGAATGGCCAAAGTAATGGTGACGGAGATGATTTGTCGCAAAAGGCTTCCCGAAGCGACCCCAAGACCGCATGGGTCATGGCTGTCTACGAAGACGATGCGGGTGATGAGCAGAAGTGGAAGCGTTCCATCACTAATCAGGGTTCCAGCGAGTACCGCATCAACGATCGCGTTGTCACCGCTCAGCAATACAACGAAGCGCTCGAATCTGAAAACATCCTGATCAAGGCGAGGAACTTCCTCGTCTTCCAAGGAGATGTCGAAGCTATCGCCGCACAATCGCCCCAGGATCTTACACGGCTGATCGAGCAGATCTCCGGCAGTTTGGAGTACAAGGGCGAATACGAAAGATTACAGGCTGAAGCTGAGCAAGCTGCCGAAAACCAGAGCTTTCAACTCCATCGCAGGCGTGGTATCAACTCTGAAATCAAACAGTACCAGGAACAGAAAAAGGAGGCAGACAACTTCCAAAAGAAAACGGAGGAAAGGGATGAAGCCATTGTGAAGCATGCTCTTTGGAAGCTATATCACTTCCAGCGCGGCATCGACGAGTCTACTGAAAAGATTCACGATCACCAGCAAAACCTGCAGGAGTTTCAGCGCAACGTCGAGTCCTTTCGAAGAAAACTTGAGGCGGCCCAAAAGGAGCAGCAGGCAGCAGCAAAGCAGGTTCATGGGGTGGAAAAGGCCATCAACGCCAAGAAACGAGAATTCGACGAGCTAGAGCACAAGCTCATCCCCATTGACGCCAAAATCGAAGAAAAGACGCGGAATATTGAGCAGTGCCGCTCACGGATGGAGCCGGTCCGTAAAGAGCGTGACAAGCAGGCTGAGCTCATCAAGGAGGACGAAGGTCGGCTTAAGACCACTGAGAAAGCCCAGAAGCATTTCGAGTCGCAGCTCAAGGAAAGAATGAAGAAGCTGGGGAAGGAGCTCAGTGAAGACGATCGCAAGGAGTACAACGCCCTCCGTTCTCAGGTTGTGCAAAGGTGCGCCGGTAACCAGGCAAAACTTGACAACTTGATCCGTCAGCAAAAGACCGACGAGGTCACCGTGAATACGCTCAAGGGAAAGGTCGACACCCTCTCAGCCGCTCTGGAGAAGTATGAGGGGGAGCTGGAGACTCTTGGAGAACGCAAGGCATCGACTGAAGGCAATATCAAGGCATTATCTCAGGAGATCGACACCAAGAAAAAGCAATACCATCAAATCCAGTCGGAGCGTGTGAGAACTAGCCAAAGACGGACGGAGCTAGAAGAGAAGCTGGAGACCGTTGCCAAGCAGCTGCGTGAAGCAGACGATGGCCGCCGACAGAATGACCGAGAAGCCAGGATGAAGGAAATGGTCAACAACCTGAAGCGACTCTACCCCGGCGTCAAGGGAAGAGTGGGCGATCTCTGCAAGCCCAAGCAGAAGAAATACGACGAGGCTGTTAGCATTGCTTTGGGTCGAGACTATGAATCAGTCATCGTCGACACCGAGAAGACGGGCCACGAATGTGTTCAATACCTTAAGGACCAGCGCTTCCCACCAATGACCTTTATCCCTCTGGACAACATCAAGGTCAACGCCGTAAACGGAGCTATCAAGGGCATTTCGGGAGCCCGCCTTACCATTGACACAATCGATTTTGATGCTGCCTATGAGCGTGCTATGGCCTACGCTTGCGGGAGCTCAGTGGTGTGCGATAACGAGCAGGTTGCGAAGCTAATATCGTACGAAAGGCGTATTCCTGTCAAAACAGTCACTCTGGATGGGTTAGTCATCCACAAGACCGGCATGATGACGGGTGGTCGTGGCCCAGAACCAAAGGGCGGAAAACGCCGTTTCGAGAGCTCGGACTTGGATTCGTTGAAGAAAATGGCGGCCAAATACAAGGAGGAGATTGAGAAGCTTCCCAAGTCTGGTCGCCGCAGCACCGCCGAAGAGTCTCTTCAGACTGAGATTCACGTACTTGAGCCAAGGCTGGCGAATGCGAAGGCTGAGTTGGCCCATTTGGAGAAGAACTATGACAGCAAGAAGAGGGAGCGCGACAATGAAGAGAGACAGCTCAACGAGCTCCAGCCCAAGTACGAAGAAAAGACGGCGGAGCTCGAAGCAACCAAGCGAACTGTGAAAGAATTTTCGGACGCCATCGCAAAGGTTGAAGACGAAGTATTTTCCGGCTTCTGCAGGAGGCTCGGCTTCGGCGACATTCGTGCGTACGAGACAGAACACAGAGATATGCAGCGAGAGGCCGACGAGGAGCGTGCTAAGTTCGAGGTACAGAAATCTAGGTTCCAGAGCCAACTTACGCTGGCCCGCGACATGCACAGCAACCTGGAAAAACGGCTTAGGAAGTTGCAGGAAGCTCTCAAAGCTGCTGAGCGTGACCTACAGACCTACCAACAAGAAAAGTCGGATATCGAGGATGCCACACACGAAGTGTCTGATGAACTCGATGCGCTCAGCGAGACGCTAGAGGAATACCGTGGCAAACTAGAGGAAAAGAACCAAAAGGTTTCCCAGGCCAAGGCCGAGGTCCATAAGCGAAGCAAGGAGATTGACGCCAGACAGAAGGAGATCAATGCCCTGGAGACAGTGGTGCAGAAGAATAGCGCGGGCAAGTTTGCGTTACTCAGGCGATGCAAGCTTGAACAGATCCAGATCCCCTTGCTCAAGGGCTCTCTCGACAATCTGCCGAACGAGGACAACATGCTGCGACAAGATGCTGACGCCATGGATGTCGACGAGGAGGTGGATGACGAGGATATGATGACCGCTGCTCTTGAGAACCATGGTATTGAAGTCGACTACGATGGTCTAGATGAGGAGATGAAAAACGTATGTGTGCTCCCAACGATGTGTCTAAGCATACAGCTACTAACCAGTCATGCAGTCCGACGATGCCAGTGTTGAAGAGAAGCTGCTGGACAAAATTGCATCGTTAACCTCGGAACTCGAGAAGCTCAACCCCAACATGAGGGCAATTGAGAGGTTAGAGAGCGTCGAGTCGAGATTAAAGAATACGGAAAAGGAGTTCGAGGAATCTAGGGCGGCCCTCAAGGCGGCCCGCGATGCATTTAACCACGTCAAGGCCCAGCGGTACGAGCTGTTCAACAAAGCCTTTACGCATATCCAGGAACAAATTTCGCATGTCTACAAGGACCTCACTCGATCAGAAGCGTACCCTTTGGGCGGTCAAGCCTATCTCGATATCGAAGAGGACACAGACACCCCCTATCTGTCAGGCATTAAGTACCACGCTATGCCGCCGCTGAAGCGATTCAGAGATATGGAGCATCTCTCCGGAGGCGAGAAGACAATGGCTGCGCTGGCTCTGCTGTTCGCCATCCACAGTTACCAGCCCAGTCCCTTCTTTGTGCTTGACGAGGTCGATGCTGCTTTGGACAATGCCAATGTCGACAAGATCAAGAAGTATATTCGGGAACACGCTGGACCTGGCATGCAGTTTATCGTCATCAGTCTCAAGACTGGCTTGTTCCAAGACAGCGAAAGTCTGGTTGGAGTCTATCGCGATCAGGAAGTCAACAGTTCCAGGACACTCACCCTTGATGTAAGCTATATGCAACCGTGTATACTACGATCTGGATACTGATAAATGGCACAGCTTCGAAAGTATGCGTAGTGCATAAGACAAGATAACCAGGCGTCTTATGTAAGAGAGAGGGAGAGAAAGGGGGTGGGTCACTCGGCTTTGCGGAATGAAGGGGCGGGAGGTAAAGAGACGACTGACGATACCAATCCTGCGTCCTTAGTTTTCGAACGGTTATGGGTTGTGTGAAGGAGTGCGAGTGTGCTCTCGAAGTTTGTTTCACATCATGTATCTCACCTTTCCCTTACATGGTTCAAGGTTAGCGTTGTGGCCATGCCATGGCTGCGATTGGAGTTTGGACTGTAATACAGCCGGCCGATGGCATATTGATTTTATTTCATTAATGGTCTTTTTCTTCTGTTGTTTCAGCCTTCACCATGGATTGTTGTTCTCAGTCACCTTTGTCCTCTCAACCCGAGCCCACAAAGTCCTCGGAATGGTGGGTTAACGTAGTGAAAGTGTGAATTGGTACCTAAGATTGGACCAGACCAAGACGCGGCGGGAAAGGCCGAATGTCGGTACGTATATTTCGAGAGACCCCTGAGACCCATGGCGGTGCATGGATGCCTGTAGAAGAGCAAGCTACTATTACCTACCTATCTGCAGCTCTGTACCGTCAGCCGCTAAGGCCTTTTTCTCAATCCAAAGACTCTGCGACTGCGCTTTCGCGATTGCCAGCATCAGCTTCCTTCGTCTCTCTTCTTTCTCAAGGCAATGCCCTCAGCCTCGGGCATATAAATCGAGCAGTTTTGCCCCCCTTTTCTTTTCCCGTGCTGGGAATAGAACTCTAACATTCCGCAGGAGGCATGCGTAGTTGCAAGTCGCCGCTTCCACATCGTACCTATCATGGACTTCGCTTTTTGAAATAGCCAACATACCGTCCGCCTCCGTCTTGTCCAAACTTCGCACCCAACACAAACCCGGCAGTATTGAGTAGCAAGGCAATAAGATGGCTCAGCCGCTGGATCTCGCAAAGACTCTCGTCAAGTCTGTTATGCGTGCTTTCTACGAAACCCGCCACATTCTGATCATCGACGCCTTGATCATTCACTCCGCGTGCGTTTCGCACTTCCGAGCTGCTGCGCAATATTCCTAACCCGCGACAGGCTTCGAGACGATGACTTGGCTTACCTTATGGCGACGAACACAAAGGATCTTCATAAAGCATGCGGAAAGCTCAGAGAGGACCGCTTTCTTGCTGTGTAAGCCTTGCGTCTACCTTCAGCAATCTTCATTCGGGACTGACATGGGGCGCCGTTCAGATATACGAGACTGGAATATCGCGAAGACCCTAAGAACCCCGAGGCAAAACCCCGACCCGTCAACAGAACATACTACTACATAGACTATCGCCAGACCATCGATGCCATCAAGTGGCGTGTGTACACCGTCGACAAGCAGATCCAAGGCACCACCGTGCCAGCGAGCGAACGCAAAGAGTACTTTTGCGGGCGCTGCAAATCGGAATGGACGCAAATGGAGGTACTCGACAACGTTGGCCCCGAGGGTTTTGTCTGTCACCGCTGCGGCGCTCCCCTTACCCACGATCTCGAGCGCAACTCAACCGGTCACGAGCAATCGACCCGGCTGAACAATCAATTCAAGTTTATCACCGAACTGCTGCCGCGTATTGACGAGATGGTTGTACCGGAAAATACATTCGATATTGCGATCAGCAAAGCTCTACCAGTCGTGCGCGATGCAAGCTACCAATCCGTCACGACCATACCCGTCTCTTCCTTGCAACCGACGTCAGTCAGGGGTCTTGATAACGTCGGCCCCAAGTCAATGTCCGTCAATATATCCACATCTGATGGACCATCGGAGGCAGAAAAGGCTGCAGAGAAGGCGCGCAAGGAGAAGGTTGCGCAACAGAATGCACTCCCCTCTTGGATGTCGAACAGTACTGTTACCGGCGAGTCCTTCTCAGCCCAAGCCGGCCCGACACCTGCCACCAAGATCGAGGAAACAGACGACAAGGACGCTGTGGCTAGGTCAGCAGATAACCCAGAGCATGCAGAGCTGGACGACTACTTTGCTCGGCTCAAGGCTGAACAAGAGGCTGAAGCGGCAAGGGCAATGGAGGAGGAAGAAGATGATGACGACGATGACGAGGAGGATACTTTTGAAGATGTGACGCCAAGCGTCGCGACTCCAGCCCCAGCTATCAAGACGGAGCCATCGCCGGACTCCGAAGAAAGAGTGGTCAAGAAGGTGAAAGTGGAAGCGCCAGCGGATGAAGAGGATGGTGAGAGTGATGAAGACATGGAATTTGAAGACGTCTAGTAACAATACTTTTGTTTGGTCGAGGTATGCTTCCTCCCCTTACAAAACTCGGGGTATTCATGGTCGGAAGGGCAGAGTGCAACAATGCAAATATATCATTGAGACCTTTTGGTTTCCTCCGTTGCAAAACATCATTAAACAAGTTTCGCGATTATACCGCAGATTTTGCCACGAATGATTCGTCTAGCTCAAGACCGGTCGATCTGACGACGTGCGAATAGAAAATACGCAGATTCGTTTTCAGAGGCTGGCAAGCCGCTTCGCCGGCGGTGCATTGCATGTGCGGAGTGTTTTGAGGTTAAATGATGTCACCGCCCAAGCAAAAGGAATGGAATTTGCTCGCGAAACTAGTACACACTTTTACTCTCGATGGCGACTTCTAGCTCACCAAATCAATCTTCAGAGGCGATCCGAACTCACCAGCGATTGCAGTACAGGTTTCACTCGAGAAACTAAAAATGTTTTCAGCTCTTTGTTATTGTTAGATAACTCGAGGTCGTCTAGGACCCACACCGCTGGCTTTCACTTCCAACCCTCTACGGAGTATTCGGCAACGATTCAGGTGTCTTAACTGATTTCAGTATCAAACGAATCAACCAAACACTAAGCCGGTTGGCTGCAAGCATGAGCCATTGACGCTGAGGAAACCACCCGCTGTATTGAGGTTTTCTTCGTCCATAACAACATACGCGCCAGTGCGGATGACCACGACCGAGATGGGGCTTGACCTTCCACCCATCTACCTTCTTGCCACTCACTTGAAGCCGGAAGAGTTGCACGACCTCGAAGGGAAAGTTTCAAGCTTGACATACAATATTAAGGAGGCTGAGATCATCGTTGGGAAGATTTCCAAACGGGAACGGGCTCTTTTCGAATTAAGGCGCGGACAGGTGTATACCGAACCCGTGAGTGCGGTTGATTTCACCGAGTCACTCGTCACGTCGCCTCGGAAGCGCAAGAGGACATTGTGCGAAAATGACAGCGACTCAACTTTGGACGCTGAAGATGGGAACAGATGCGTATCAGTTCCCCTACAGTCCATGGAGGCTTCATCCCTGGCACATGTGCCTGGTAACACTAGGACTGTCAAAGTCGTGAAGCTAGCGTGGCTCACGGACTCTCTTGCACAGGGCACGGTTGCCCCGCTTCACGACTATCTTCTTTATGAAGGCTACAAGAAGAACGCACCCGAGACGCCTGTCACTGTTAATGGAAGTGGTATAATATCGCGCGCTGCAGCCGACGATACTTCGCAGCCGCGAAGCAGTATCCGCTTCGGGGGGGGAGGAAGCAAATCATCGACGGATGTGCATCGAAAGACGCCTTCGCTGATCAGGCAAACGACATCAGAACACGACTCGGCTCTTCAGTTACCACCAATACCGGCGTTTCTTGGGACGACCTTTGCCTGCCAAAGGGCAACCCCTATTAGACCCCCAAATGTCGCTTTCGTCGATGAGTTGAAGAAGATACGGACTGCACGAAAATTAGCGGGCGATCACGTAGGCGTGAGGGCTTACTCGACGTCCATAGCTACAATATCGGCATATCCTTATGTGATTGCCGTTCCACAAGGTGAGCATGTGTCTCCCGCCTCCAGGGCAGTAGGATATGCAATGCTGATAGCACACAGAATGTGCAAGACTCCCTGGCTGTGGCGTTAAGATCGCCGAGCTGTGGCATGAGTGGGAAAAAACCGGCAGGCTTCGTGAAGCAGATGAAGCTCAAGCCGATTCTAAGCTGTCGGTCATACAAGTGTTTTACGAGATCTGGGGAGTCGGTGACACTACGGCTCGAGATTTTTATGCCAGGGGTATGATGCAGTTTGGAACGGCAGCGTCGATTGGCTGACAAATATCTACAGGATGGCGAGACCTGGATGATGTCGTCGAGCACGGATGGGACAGCTTGAGCCGCGTCCAGCAAATTGGCGTCAAGTACTACGACGAGTTCAAGCTCAAGATGCCGCGAACCGAAGTCGAGGATATTGCTGACACCATCTTGGCACATGCTCGGAAGATCAACTCTGGGTTTCAATTGGTCATTGTAGGCGGTTATCGGCGTGGCAAACATGGCAGTGGCGATGTAGACGTGGTGATCAGTCATCCGGGTGAGTCTGCGACGATGTATATCGTCGAGAAGTTGATCGTGAGCTTGGAAAAGAGCCAGCACATCACGCACACGCTCATGTTGAGCAACCACAATAGCGAGCGTGGGCAGCGACCCGTCAGTTGGAAGGGCAACGAATCAAAAGGAAGCGGCTTCGACACCCTCGACAAGGCCATGGTGGTCTGGCAGAAGCCCGAGACCAAGAGTCACGCATATTCCAGCGAAGCGGAGGAGAGGATACATCGGCGGGTAGATATAGTTATTAGCCCGTGGAAAACGGTTGGATGCGCAGTACTGGGCTGGAGCGGAGACACGACGTTCGAGCGAGATCTACGCCGTTACTGTAGAAAGGAAAAGGGCTTCAAGTTCGACAGCAGCGGCATCCGAAGCCGACAAGATGGTAGCTGGATAGACCTGGAGGGTGGGAAGCTTGGGAAAGCACCAGATATGTTGACTGCCGAAAGAAGAGTATTTGAGGGACTTGGTCTGGACTATGTCCCACCGGAGGATAGATGCACCGGATGAGGACGAGTAAATGCTTGCGAGTACAACCCGCAGTCTAGGACTCTAGGTACCTGAAACTCTCGGCACGATGACGAGCTGCCCGTACCTAGTAACGCCGCCAGTGTGCGACAATTGGTCGAGCAGATAACGTCATTAACTGGGCGCAAGGCCCTGGTGGTCTCGCAGGCGTGGTGATGCGGGAGTCAAAATGGCGTGCTGGAACCCGCCGGCATATTATTGGGAGAGAAGCGCCCCAGACGCCCTGAAGCGCAGTCAACTAACCTCCACTGCCTGGCATATATCACCATATTTAAAGTCAATCCGCATCTGTGAGCAACCTCGCTCACGGTCTCATCATCATAAGCTGGTTGTCATGTCCTGGCAGGCAGACGTCGACGTAGATGGCACAGGGGTAAAAGGAATTGGGAGGCCCCAACTCCCCGTCAATTAGTAAAATGGGCCAAAGTCCGCCTCAAAGTCCGCCAATTCCGGAAAGCATCGGAGCTTGTATTTGACCGCCTTCTAGTTAGCAAGCCGCCGTCAGTAATCCACACCGTCGGCACAAGGTTCCGTCGTGGTGGTGCATGTGTCCAAAGCCTGGGCCCTTTCGTGCCAGGTTGCGTACCCCACCCCCAAACGGAGAAGCGGAACAAAACACCTCGCGTCTCGAGCTCAGCATTTCTGGTCGTATCCATGCGCAGGTAGCTCGGGAAGCAAATTATAAGAGCCATTGTGTATGCTTCCATTCTCGATTTGTTTTCTTGTTTTGTCCCGCAAAACAGCCCCCGCCCCCTCCCCTACTTCCAACATCAATTGGTATTTCTGTAACCGTATTCACCCCTTGTAACTACATATTAGATCAACTCGATTTCTCCACCCAAGAAGCTTTCCAAACTTGCACCCACATCAACACTCAACTCGACATACAGCTCGTCACCATGTCTCTCACGCTTCAAGTCCCCAACGAGTACGGGTACGTGACTTCAAGGCCATCGTCCCCTTCGGAACCAGCCAATGGCTGACTAACCGCATGCGCCAGCTACGTCCTCCTCGTTGCCGCCTCGACCTTCTTCATCAACACCACCCACGTCCTCCTGACGAGCAAGTATCGCAAGGCCAGCGGTCTCGTCTACCCGGCCCCCTACGCCTCCAACGAGCAGGCTGCCAAGGACCCCAAGGCCTACCAGTTCAACTGCGGTTCGTCTGTTCTCTTTGATTTCCAGATCCCCTACCTTGCCTTTTCACACGGATGGAAATATATCCTTCAGCCACATCCGAGTCACAGACTAACGCACCAACACGCAGCCCAACGCGCCCACGCCAACTTCACCGAGAACCAGCCCTCGTTCCTGGGCGCGCTCCTCATTTCCGGCCTCCGTTTCCCCGTCGCCAGCGCCGTCCTCGGCGCCGGCTGGGCCATCTCTCGCATGGTTTATGCCTTTGGCTATACGAGCGGCGCCGGCCCCAAGGGCCGCACCCGGTAAGTGCAGGCCCATTGCTCCTCCAACGCTGTTCTCTATAGATGTCTTGCCCAGGTGGCGTGCTAACAAGTTCATCAATCCAGTGGCTCCATTGGATCGTTCCTCTTCGACTCGATTCTCAAATTCACTGCCGTTTATACTTCCATATCCATGATCATGAAATGGTAAAGCCGCTTATCTTGGGAGGCTACCTCAACTCGGCACCTGTGTTCAATCCCGTATTCCCATAGCTGTCGTTTCAATACCCGGAACAAAAATAACATCAAGTGCAAACGCGTGCCTTGATAGACACCCCGACCAACCACTCACTTCCCTAGTGAATGAAACAATCGCTGCGTCCCAACAAATAACCGTGCCCGAAAACAAAAACCCACCGTCGCTGCAACGCCATTGAATCCCACACTAACCGACATACGGACTGCCTCACTTTCTCTTCAGACGTCGGAGCTCCAAGTTGCGATCGGGCTCTTCTGGTGCGGCGATTGCAGTTCCAATCGACTTTTCAATCCCGTTGTTGCCAAGCAAGTAATCTCCAAAGTACTTCATGGCGTTGAATATCTCTTCACCGACGGGAATAATGTTGTCTTTGGGGAGTAGAAACCCATAGCTTCCCGTGTCCCTCAGCTTGATCTGATAGCTGTAATGCGCATGTAACTCATGATAGAACCAGTCAATGGCCGAACCACCACCTGTCTCGATGCGACTGGCGCCTGTCTTGAAGCCGCGGCCTGCGACTGCACCCTCGCACGCCGATGTGACCGAGTACAACTCACCATTGGACAGGCGGATCGCCTTAGCGAGTCCAGCGGCGAGCTCTTCGAGGTTTTCGACGTTCGGCGGGTCCACATCGCAGGAGTAGGCAAAGGGGAAAAGGACCTGTTGCGAATACGAGTGCAGATCGATGAGACCAATGAATTCGGTTGTTTCCAGGGACGCGTTCTTTGCCCATGTAGCCAACGCGGCGGCTTCGGTAGCCTGCCAGGGTTCCTTACCACCGTAGCTTTCGGAACACGGATCGTTCTCCGAAAAATCACCCCATTCATAGCCGAAGGCGTGGTCCAGGTCGAAACCGCGGCACCACGACATGCCCGTTTGCTGCCTAGATTTACGCCACAATCGATCCGTCGTCCAAGTGTATTCGATGCCATCTGGGTTGATCGCCGGGATGAAGACGAAATCAAAATGCTCCAGTAATTTGGTGATCATGGGCTCTCGACCGAAAGCCGTGATAAACGACCACGCGACGTAATTTGCAGTGGTCGTAGATATCCACTCGCGCGCGTGCATTCCGCCCGTCACGACAACAGTCTTTCTTCTACCGGCTCCTGGCACGCGTGTTTTCGTTCCCACTTTGAGCCCCAAAATGTCTCTGCCTTCGTACGATTGTCCGATGACGATTGCTTCGGTGATTGCCGGGAACATGGCCTCAGTTAAACGCATCCATTGGACGATTGTCTGGTCCAACTTAGTTCAATTCCTGTCAAAGAAGGGCCAAGAATCGCTTACGTCAAGCTTCTGATAGTCTTGGAAGAAGTAGTTATCCCTCCCACTGCGCGTCGGCTTCAGATTCGCCCGGCGGTCATCAATACGACGGATCTGGGTGGAGGTGTCGATGTCCGGATAAGTGTCGTACACTGCAGCGGCCAGGTCTGTGATCAAGGTTGAATAACTTGTCTTTAGAGACCCGGGCAAGAGGCTTAGCAAGGATCGAATATCGCTCTTGTGAATCCTAATGTCAACGTAATCGCGATTGAAGGTCCAGACGTCGAGAAATGTCCGAGCTGCGGCGGCAGCAAAAGCAGTCTCTTCTTCGGCGGTAGTTAGGTTGAAGCGCAGAACAACTTCGTTGACATGATCATCACGAAGACTCGCTTTAGCATGAGAACTGCTGGTGGTAGCTTTGGCGGGATGGGGGCCAAAGACGAACTCTACAAGGCCGTTGCGCAGCTTCTTCAAGAGGGGGAATAGATCGACCTTGTTTGGACCCGGCACTGATGTCTCGTGGTGGCGGTCCGAGTATATATCGAAGCGAGTGGAAGAGACGATGGGAGCGAGTAGAACAACGCTGGCGAGCGATATGACGGATTGAGGACGCATGTCGAAGGCGATGACGGTGGGAGTTGGTTGATGGATGTCGGCAGTCAAGATGTAGCAGGCGCCGACTACCCTGGTGGGCCGAGGACTTGATGAATGGTGCGGTCGCAGAGAAGATTGAAGGCGAATCGCAACGGCAAAATGGATCCCTAGTGATGTTACGCCGACGAGTTACGATGATGTGCATGGGAGGATGGATAGGGCAGATTCAGAAGATGGGGAAGCAGATAAGAATTTTGGCAGGAGGCCTGCTTGGAGTCAACGCCCATTTCCCCTCCCCCAAAGAGTCGACATGCAAGGATGGACAGCGTACGTAGTACCTAGGCTTTGCTGCTACCTGACGGACGGTAATAAGAACTTTTTACCTTGCATTCCTCGGTCTCTTAATCTTAACCATTTCCGGTCGTCTACTCCTTACTTTGTCACCCTTCCTGGCCAACGGACAGGGACAATGAGAATGGTGAGAAATTAAGGAGAAAAGAAGAGAGACCTCGAAGCTATACACTTTTCTCGGGCAGTCTAGGTTTGGACTGTTCCCGAGTGGCAGGCTTGCCTGCTGAGCGCCAACTTTGGTAGCGGAAGCAATATCGCATCCCGCTTGCTTTGTTCGTAATCAAGCAAGATAGTGTCTCTCTTGCTCACTCCAGTCTCTCGGCTCCATTTCTGTACAGTTCAATTTCTGCTCCGACCAGCAAAATTTACCTTGCAAGATGGATGCGGGTGCAACAGACTAAGCTTCATCCTACCAATTGTCGCCCACTGCTCAAACCATCATCACAGGTCTGAGTATCTCCAGGCCTGGCTATGCGCCATGACAACTTTTCGACGAACACTGGCGTACAATTGTTCTCAACTCAACTCAGCCCGATCAATGACCACTACTGCGGGCTGGGACTGGCGCCATACTAAGGAAGACAGAGGGTGAATGTTGCCACTTGTTCCTCGTCTGTCCGCCGCATTTCAATGTCTGTGTGGTCTCTGTATCTTGCGCTTGGATGACCTGTGTGTTTATGTTTTTATGTTGTCCTGGTATAGAGAGGGAGGAAGCCCTACGAACGAACAAGGCACATTGGCCTAAAGCCTTTTGCAACGCGTGCCTCCCTCTTTGAATTCCTTTTGTTTTTATTCCCCTCCGAGACTGAGACGCCGCGACGCCAACCACAACGCCAGTAATTGGTCTGTGTGTATGTGTGTTCTCCCCCCTTCTTCATTCTTTTTCCTCCCCAGTCCTCCCTGTCTCTACTGTTGATCCAACTTAATCCGGACATTTTCCATAATTTCCTTCCTCACTTACCCTGTACTTCGGTATACCTGCATCACCTTCTCTTGCCTCACACTCCTTTCCTCCCCTTCTTCGTTCTGTTATTCCATGATTCGTCTCCTTCTCAGTGTCACTCGGAAAACCTTTCCACGTCTCGTCTCTTCTTGTTCCTCTTCGTCCCACATCATTGATCCTTGGCCACCAGGCAGCTGATCTCTCTTGAAGTCCACGCTCTCCCTAAGGTCCAGGTACACGCACCCTGCATTCGCCTAGCACGGCCTTATTACGCATCCAATACTGTTGCTGGAACCCCTACCTCTCCCTTCGCCAGATAGGTAGAATGCCTGGTCGTCCTGTCTCTTGCGTTGCACTGCGCTGAGCCTAACACCCTTACCTTACCTTCTCAGGTACCATACCTTAACTGTCTTCGCCTACCAAATCCGACCTCAACCCTGCTTACTTTCCTTTGCTCTCCCTCCATCAACCCTCTCCTTTGTGTCGACTCTTCTTCTCCTATCCTCTTCGCCAATGTGTCCCGTCGCTCTGCTCAACGACCTTACGCTGTGCTGATGGCCTAGTGTCCGGATCCGACGGCATTGCACAGCATCCGGACTTTGACCGTCGTCGTCACCCTCCTACTTCGACATTGTATCCCTGGCAAACCATGACCCATCGCCGTCATGCCTTTTCTTCGCCGTCGCGGCAACGTCGTCAGCGAGACCGACATGAGGCGCCATTCCATTCTTGACACCGAATCTGTGCCCCAGCTACCGCCGCTTCCCCGACACTTTCCTCCTCAACACTCGGAACCTCAACAGCAGCAGCAGCCACCCCGTCCTCAATCGCAGCAGCTCCAGAAGCCGGTCGACCCCCAGCCACAAGAAGTCTCTCCATCGCAGTCGTCGTTACCATTATCGCAGGAGGAGCAACAGGAGCTCCTCCCGAAGGAGCAGGTGCAGCATGATAATGACCCGCGACGCTCTGTGTCTGCCTCGCTTCAGGAACCTCAGTCTTCCCTTCTTGCTGTGCCTGCGCAACCCGATGGCAACGCCAACAAGTCTGCTGAGCAAAACCCTGACGATCCAGATGCTCGACCAGATACCCCCCCCATCCAAGACGAGACACCGAAGCACCGCCGGTTCTCTATATTGAGATTCCGCAATGCCTCCGACTCGCAGTTGTCCCTCAGGATCAAGCAGCAGGCTGAGAAGCCCCCCCCTTTGCCTCGCCGTAAGTTCTTCTTAAATCACTACCAGGCCAGATCCTGCGCTCTTTGGCATGGTCCTCTTGCTAATCAATAGTTCTAGCACCCGAAATCATAACAACTGCCCCTACTCTTGAATTACAGATCCCTCAAAAGAAGCAATCCCGCATGCGACTTGCCGACCGATTTCGACGCTCTGGCGAAATACCGAGGAATAGCGAGGATGGAGGCGCCCGGGCTATGACGTGGAAATCGTCATCAAAAAGAAAGACGGTGTTGGAAGATCTGGCTTCAAGAAACCGGCCGACTCTTGTGACTTTCGAAGAGCCTGGTCGCCCGTCGTCGTCGAGGGCGCCAACCAATGGGGAACGCCATGATGTTCCCAACCTATCGCTTCCCGCAAACCGAGCCTCGGAATCATCTCGGTCTGACGCAAGCTCAGGGGAGCACCTGTACACGCCGAACGTAACGGGTAACTCACCCCCGGTGGTTCCGGGCTCCAGCTTCTTCCGCCTGCCTCGGAGGAAGAACAAGGTTGCCCCCCCCTTGTTTGACTTGTCACATCTGCCGCAGAAAGGCAAGTCTACGCATGGAAATGACGGCGCTACGACAATGCCCTCACCGCTCGGCGCCTCTCAGCCGAATGCCGTGTCTACATCTCGAGAGAGCACCCCGCGTCCCCAACAGGCATCGCGCCCTCAGTCGAGTTACAGCACGCGTGCCGACTCAGTGGCATCCTCAGCAGCTCAAGACCATCCAGCCAAACCAAATGCCTCAACCGCTGCCGCTTTCTTCAGGCCAGGGTCGATTCATTCAGGGCAGTCCTCACCAACTCGCGCCCGCTTACAGCGCCGAGGTAGGTCATCGACGATGAGCTCCCTTGGAAGGGAATCGACAGATGGCCATCTTGATCCGGGAACTGGAAGAACATCGACATCAGTTGGTCGAAAGAGCTTCGGCGACCTTTTCGGGCTCAACCGATTGCGTCAAAATTCGGATCTTGGCCAGGGCCGCCAGGGGAGCTTGACACCAGCGACACCTGGCTCTAACACATCGAAAAACAACTCTTTGCAAATTGCGCGCGAACCAATTGCTCTGCCTGAGAAGTTCGAAGACGAAACTCCGGTTAAATATCTTGGTCGGATCGAGGAGATCCTCAGCCGCGGAGTGATTGCTAGTGCGCTGTCCAAAGGAAGCGACCCGTTCTCAATAGCAGTTCTCCGCAGCTACATGCGTCGCTTCAGTTTCTTCGAATATCCGATGGATATGGCCATCCGAAAGCTCCTCATGGAGGCCGAATTGCCAAAGGAAACACAGCAAATAGACAGATGTCTTCAGGCTTTTGCGAATCGTTACCACGAATGCAATCCTGGCATCTATGCCTCTCCAGACCAGGCGTACTTCGTCGCTTTTTCTCTCCTCATCTTACACACCGATGTCTTCAACAAGAACAACAAGCACAAAATGCAGCAGCCCGATTATTTGAAAAACACACGAGGAGAAGGTGTCTCGGATTCAATTCTGAAGTGCTTTTATGACAACATTACATATACCCCTTTCATTCACGTTGAGGACGATTTGGACCTCAGCAGCGATCGGCTTTTGGCAAACAGGGCCAAGCGAAAGACGCTTTTCCCCGGAGGCACACCGGAGACTGTCGCCAGGCGGTCAGCCCGTGAGCCTCTTGATCCCTATACTCTTATAATAGACGGCAAGCTGGATATCTTGCGGCCGAGCCTCAAAGATGTGATGGAGCTCGAAGATCACTACAACTACTTGGGGACGGCAAATGACCTCAATGTGAAAGAGCTGCAGAGAACGTTCTTCAGAACCGGCGTCTTGCAAATAGTGTCGGCTAGGTCACGGCCAGATGCGTTCCGCGATGATAAGGGCTCCACCAACCCGACCGAGGCGGCTCAAGGCGTTGTCGATATCAAGATCACCAAAGTTGGCCTTTTGTGGCGTAAGGATGCCAAGAAGAAGAAGACGAGGTCCCCGTGGCAAGAATGGGGGGCTATTCTGACTGGCGCTCAACTCTACTTCTTCCGCAACACCACCTGGATCAAGAACTTAATGCACCAATACGAGACCCATGTCAAACAAGGATTCGATGGTGAGCCGATCACTTTCAAGCCACCACTTCCGGAGTTCAAGCCGGACGGGTATCTGCCGACAAAGGAGGCAGTTGCTCTCGTCGATGCTACCTACAAGAAGCATAAGAATGCCTTCAAGTATTCCCAGCCTAGCGGCTACGTCGAGGAAGTCCTTCTGGCGGACAATGAGGAGGAAATGAATGATTGGCTTGCCAAGCTCAATTACGCAGCTGCGTTTACAACATCAGGCGTCCGCATGCGAGGTGTTGTGGGCGGCAACTATGAAGGTCAGAGCCGGCGCGGCATCAGAAGACTCGGCAGCTCGGCCTCTGCGCAAGTAATCCAGACTCCCACAGGCGATGTCAGCATCGTACGCGGGAAGATTGATCATAAAGAGGCTGAATCAATCCAGGCGCAACGGAGGCAGACTATGATGGATGCAGTTGCCAAAGCGGACGAGGAGATCGGCCTGAAAGAGCAAGAGCTCGAGGTTCATCTGAGAAACGCTCGACACTTGCAAATACTGTCCCCCATCCAAGCCAAAACGAGAGATCAGATCCTCTCAGCTGCGGCCCATATGGATGTCAAGATCAAATGGATCCGCATGGACATATGGAAGTCGCGGTGTCATCGGGATGTTCTGTTGAAAGATTTGGCCGAGGAACAAGGTATGCAGGGCCTGGTGCCCTCCAAGACACATAATGGGCACGAGCCGCGTGAAGTATCTCCATCCCGAGAGCGGACGTCCATTCTTGGGGCAGAATCTACAAACAGCGTTGCGCGAAGACGTCGGCGGTCATCTGCTGCTGTCTCCACCATTCAGGGTTCATCCAAAACGCCCCAAGCAGAGCCTGAATCGCCGGCTACTGAGGCTTATCAAACGCCGCCAACGAGCGCGACTTTCAGCCCGCACAAAAACCATAATTCTTGGGATTCCAAATTGTCAAAATCATTGGAGCACCTGCAGCGCGAAAGGCCTGGCTCTAGCTCCAGTCGTTCGTCTGCCGAGCCGACTTTCTACAGCCCGAAACAGCACTCGACACCGAAGAAGGACAATGGTGTAGGGCAACCTGCAACGGAAGGTCACCACGATGATGTTGACGCCAATGAGCGGGTCCTTCTGGAGCAGGCTGGTCTCCTCGACTCGGGTTCCCACGGTAGGGTTCAGCCGGAGAGAAACCGGACCGGCTCCCTTTCCGAGGCTGGAGATGCATCCGAATCGCGTGACGCCCCAGGTTCAATCGACAAACAGGACAAGACGAAGATCAGAAGGAGCTTGCAGCGCACGCTCAGGGAAAGTGCCGGTCATCTCTCGCATCACCGCAGCAGAAAGGGCAAAGAAATACTCTCAAGCGGTGGTTCGGACGACACTGGTCGCGAAGATGTGCTCACCAGAGGCACGGGAAGTTTTGTGGTCCATGGGAAAAAAGCATCAGTCATCAACTTCGGCTCCGAGTTACAGCAACTTACTCCGGAAGAACGTATGAGGCACCGCAAGCAAGATCAGCGCGATGAGCCTCCATCCCCAACAAGCCTTGATGAAGACTTTCGCGATGCTCTAAATAGTTCATCGGTGCCCATTGAGCGACGAGAATCAACCGCTAGTGCCAGCACCGCCACAGCAAGAAGCTTCCGCGAACTTCATCGCAAATACTCTTCGGCGCATGCATCAAAAGCGCCTGTATTTGGTGGCCGTCTATCGGTACCTTCTGATGGTGAGAGTGAAGCCGCAGTCAGCTTCTCAGAGGGAAGACGTACGCCACTGCCTCCCATCGAAAACGGATCTGGAGACGAAGAAGATGCCCAGATCACCGTCGACGGTCTGCAACCCATTGCTAGCACGCAGTCTTTCCCTAGCCCACAGCTCATTGTTAGCCCGCAGCCCATACATGTGGCACCGGCGAGTCCCTTGTTGACCTCCGAGTCAACGAGCCTGCCGGACCATCAAAAAAAGGAGGGCGGGGATGGGGAGGAAGCGGGGGTGAAGATGCAGCGGCTACCTAGCCCGCCCGTACAAGCAGTCAAGGCGTAGATGACCAAGACATGCTGTGGTCTTAGCAAGACGCATTCAAAAGTGGCACTTTACATCGGTAAGCGGTAGGAAACCGATAATAGATGGCGGCTTAACAGCGATTGAGGTTTGGGCGCCACAGGATCCGTCTCCTATTCTGAGCGAACTTAGAGGGGGAAATGGGACAAGGCACAGAAGAAAAAAACACATCAGTACACCAGCGTGGGTGGAAAGGGCCCATTCTCTGTCTTTCTATACTACTTTTACTATTGAAATCGCAACAAAACGGAGGTGTTGTCGATTTACAATATGGCAGATGTGTACAAATGCATGGATTCATGGCTAAGCGGGGCAAGGACACTGGGCTTTTGGGCATTGCATTGTGACGGCGACTAGGCCGACTAGGATTCAGGAGTAGGAGGGGGGAGACCGTGGCGGACCAGTATGCGGCCAGAGGCGTAGCATAGAGCGACCACACAGCGGTCTATACCTCTTTGTTCAATGTGATCTTCACTGCACCATGGCATCCTCCACATCATGAGAAACGTGGCGGATGCAAACCCTTGTATCTCGATAACTTGTATACCGCCAAGCCTGGCAAAATAGTTAGGATCTATCAAAGGGGGCGGCGGTCAAGAAGATGCCGGTGGGGGCGGGGCCATTGCATCTTCTCATTTCTTGCCCTTCTTCTTCTTCTTGGACGACGAGGATGGTGCTTTTTCAACCTTGACAGATCCCGCGCCGCCCGCCAGCTCCAGCGTCTCCTCCTCCTTAACAAAGCCGCCCTGCGTGGCTTCATTGGCCTTCTTTTTACCCTTCTTGCCCTTGGGCCGGTACGAGGATCTGTCGCGCAGGGGCAGCCACCGCTCTGGGTCCATTTTCTTGCCTTCGACGTAGTCCTTGGGAAGCTTTCTTCTCCGCTTCTTCTTATTGGACGTCTCGGTTATGTCAAGATGGCGCTTCTTGGCCTGGCTAGCCGGCGTTGCGAAGGAGACAACGCCGTCGACAATAAGCTGATCGACGTCAATGCCAGTGAGGAGGTCATCGATGGGAGGCAGGTCTCTAAGGTATGGAGTAACCTTGGCTCTGTTGGAGGTGGCGAAGGACGCTACAAGGCCGGCAGTGGCAATGTGATCCACGCTGGACTTCTGGCAGAGTTTCTCAAAGGTGGCACCAGCTGCCGCCAGGTCGTTTGGATCTGATGACTTGAGGAGCTCCGAGCCGGCGCCGCGCAAGAGCGAGTCGACGTGACGGCCGTCTCGCTTTTCCCAGAAAGAAGAAGCCTTTGCTAATTCTGACCGTATACTGCTGTGGCGGCCTTGTTGTCTATAGAGAGAAACGGCTAGAGCGACCAGCCCTGGAGAGAAGCGTACTTCTTCTGACGTAGGCTGCTTCTCCAACTTGCGGAGAAAAGACTCGAGGACAGACAGCGCGGCGTCAGAATTTTTTGCTGCAAGGTGGAGCTGTATTATCGTGAGTAGCAGGCCGATATCCGTGGGTCGCTTTTCAAGCAGAGGGAGAACATTCTTGACTTCGACCGTCTTGGAATGACGCAATGCGCAAGCCGTGGCATTGATGGCTGACAGACTGTTGGTGTCCACAGATACGGTGGGTGCAGCATCAGCGAGTGCGCGGGATGTCTTCTCGTAGACACCGTCAAACTTCTGAGAATGAAGGCCAAGTATGTACTTGTTCCGCTTCAGCTCGCTCTCTTGGTACTGGAAAAGCTTGGCTTGCTTGCTCAGGGCCGCTGCCGCGTCGACTTCACGTTGGGCCAGGTAGGGGTTCTTGACTTCCCTCGCAAGAACCGACTTGTTGTTCAGAGCAATCAGCCTCGACTCGGCATCCCAGTCACTGCGTAAACAGTTAGCATTACTCTATCCTTGGCATAAGTAGGAGGGTTTGACTGACTCGGATATAGGCAGATGCTTCTGGATTTCAAGGGCCTGGTCAGCCATGCCTAACCTTGTGTATACATAAACTTGTTGAACCATAATGGGGATCATTTCGGCTTTCTTGTCGTCCTCGAACAACTCCTCGGATTCTTCGCAGAGTTGCAGAGCCCTCTGAAGGAGCATCGAGGCCTTTGATAGCTCGCCACGTGCAACAGAACCGCAGGCAATGTTGTACGCGAGCTCGAAAGTGTCGGCATCTTCGGCGGTAGGGATATGCGTGTCATCGCCATCAAGGTTGTTAGAGGACTTCCACTCCAATTGAGCAGCAGACGCCAACTGATTAATCTTCAGGTCGCTGTCCTCGCCCTGGGGTTCCTCCAACAGACTGGTGTAGACGTTGAGCGCATCCTTGAAATCTTCAGCCCGGTAGGCGACCTGGGCAATGAGATGGCGGTGACCTCTTTGGTTTTTGGAGATGGCAACCTCGCGGGCCTCTTGGAGCTTTCCCGTCTTATACAGAGCATATGCTTTCTCCAGCAGGGTAGCGTCCTCGAGCTTGCTGCCGCCGTCGGCAATGGCGCGTAGGGCGTCGTCGAAGCGGTCGAGTTTGAGGAGAGCGACAACCCGAGTTTGTTGAGCGACAATGTCCGACTTGGAGACCTTCAGAGCGGCGTTGGCGACTTTGAGAACTTCTTCGTGGTCTTCGATTGAGGCTGCCCGCAGCAGGGCGCTGAGGTTGGCGGCGGGATCTGAGGGCATCGTGAGGGGAGAGGAGGGGAGGGGCGGCGGGGGAGAGGGGACGTGTATATATATGGTCTCAATAGGACCAATGCTGCATGCTATGTCGGTTGGTCACAGCTCTAGTCGTTAGAATTATTGATGCTTGCGACGAGCGACGACCGAAGAGAGGGATTGAGGCGATCGGCTGGTGTCGTTGGTGTCGCTGGCCTCGGCTGGGCTTGATCAGAGCGATCAATGAAGAGAAAGTTGCGAAGACACGCCGCAGCTGGTTACAGCACTGAATGGGGTATAGATGGTGGGGCAAGACAAGTGACGCCTCAGGTGCCCCTCCTGTAGCTCTCCATCCAGATCAGGTGTAGCGGTACTTTAGAGTTACTTCAGGGCCAAGGTTATCGCATTTTAGCGGTAGCGACAAACCCACATTCCAATTTTTAGGGGGCTTCGGCTGATGAGGCTCTGGGTGAGATCGGTGACCAGGTAGATTCAAAGGCTTGAGCAACACCAAATCACGCATCAACATCCTTACCGATTCACCAAGATTGTTGGTAATATCTCAAGTCCGTTGTGAAAGCTGTTTCCTTTCTTACTCTGCATATCATCCAGGGGGCATATCCTTTTCTGGGCATGTAAGTACTCCCTCCCGCGGGCAACTCGATAGTTTTCTACCTCTGTTATCCAGCATGGTCATATATTGTCACAAGGCTCCGGCCGTATATGCCTCAGATGCATCCGCGTAGGTCTTGTTTCCAGGGTCCTTGCTGCTAGATCTGATGATATTGCAGCTATTCAAGCCGACAAACCTTGGGGGACGGTACACTCGCAGCAAGGCCGACTCATCCTCGCCCAAATATTTTCCAGAACCTCTTTCGTTTCACTTCAGGTCGGTGGTATGGTCTCAATGGGTACGTCGGCTGTACGGTAATCTCGTCGTGCTCCTCTGAGTTGTCCAACTGCCGCCGGCGCAGCCTGTTCGACGTGATCTCTCCTAGTTTGGTACTTCCAGACGACATCGTTGCCACCGACATACGCTCTTTCACATACGCTTGCTGAATATAGCTGGGTGCGTCTATGGCGATGGGGAGTGCTTTCTCCGATTCTTCGTCTTGATCTTGTCCTTGGGGGAGTTTAGGGCCTGAAGGTGCATTGTCCCTATGTTTGGACGCCTTGATTAGGAGTTTGTTTCTCTTTTGCCGCTTGCTCTTCTCATCTGACCCGGAAGAGATCAATTTCAAAGATGGGGCATTGAGCCGGCGGGAAAGATCTTCTATGGTCTTTACAGCATCAATTCGTGATGAGTTGGACAATGTCCTAAGTGAATGATAGTCGATAACAGGTTTTCTCTCTCTTGCCATGATATGGAGCAGCCGTGTCATAGCAGACGACAGGCGCTTGATGACTTTTCTCAGCGAGGATCGCGCTGCAGCTGTGACCTCGTGTTAGCAGAATGCTGGGCTACCTATGCGATTCGAAACACACACCGTCGCCCTTCTCGAGAATATTACCAGATATAGAAAGTCGCGAGGAGTACACACTTCGAACTTTAGACCGGTCGGAGCGGATGCTCTTCCGAAGTTGGCGGGGCCGTTTGCTGCTGTTCGTCCCTTTCAAGCCCTTCAGGAGCAACAAAAACTTGGAATATGTCTCCAGGAGCGACTCGACTTTTGCGCCAAACCCAGACATTGCGAATAAGGGACTCTGTGAACTCAGGCTAGCCAGTGATTAGGATTCGGCCAGGAGGAATCCTACAACGCAGCTTTGTGGAAGAATCACGATGTGAGTTGGCCCATCTCGAACTTCTTTCCCCGCCCTTTCGACGAGGAGGGTTGGAAATTCGGGATACATTTCATAAGCAATGGCAAGAGTAGGCGTGCTGTGGTTGGTTCTGTAACCGCTGCAGCCTCTCATCCTGGTTTCTCTTAGATGCACTCGCCTAGCCAACCATTTGACTGCAGTCCGTTTCTCCCGTGAGCAGTTTAAAACGGATATCAAGATACATATGTGAGTGAAACTGCAAAACAACATGGCAAAAAACAACGGGCGCGCAAGAAGATGACGGAGATAAACACATGGGACTCTCGGTGGATCTAGAAACTGATGGCCGTCCACACTTACCAGATCGCCCGGTACCACTTTTCCCCCCTTTTTCCCCCTTTATTTCTTCCTCTTTTTATTTTGATATTTCTTCTTCCTTCTTTTCAAAAGCAGATGGGTCGGTGGGCAGATAGATACGATATACAATGGTGCATCCCGATAGTGGCGAAATGAGAACGCGCCAGGCCGCAGCGAGATGACGCGCCACGAGGCGAGATGCAGCTTTGATGTGTCGCCATGTGTCTGAAACGTTGAGCATTGAAGCCGACACTAGTAGCATCTGATTTCAGCCTGCTTCGTCCCGCGTGGGCGGCGGCCTCGACCAGCGGTGAGTCAATCGAGCATATCGGATTGGTACCCGTCGAACGTTGTTGATAAGGCAGGTGTGGCAGGACAGGGCAGGGAGATACGCAGGGTTTCTCGGTTGTGAGTGTTGACAGCGATTTGTCCGGGACGTTTGCGAATGGCGAGTCCGCAAAAGAAACAGTCGCCATTCTACCGGGCCAATGAGATACTCGGGTAGTCTTGCGAATCCGTCCGGCGCCGGTGGAATACTTTGTGTCTTGACGGGACGGACATTGATGAATGTCCTTAACCTTTTTGTCAACCATGAAGATAACAAGGTTGCAGGCAGCCAGCCTGGCCTCCTCGCCTGGGTTTGGCTAGCGCTGTCGGCGTCTGTAGGTATCGCACATACGTCGTAGTATGCGCATAGGTAGTGCCGTTAAGCTGGGAAGTATGCGTAATTGATTGGACGGTGCATATTTGCAACAATTATGTCTCATTGTCCCATTGTCTAGGCATCATTGGATTGGCCCGACCGAACGGAGTATCCTACAGGCTGCCGACAGGGTCTGTCTAGGGCGGCGATGACAGAGGGGTGTGAGCGTCTCGACATCTGTGGTGCATATCTATGTGAAGTTGTCCATGTCTATCTGCCTGCAGTCCCTGGGCGGCAGTCTGCATTTTCGTAGCACGGCAGTGTACTCGTCAATCGAGGCACGCGGAGCAAGGTTGGATAGATCGTATTGTAGTCAGTAGAGTAGATGTATCATTAGTGTACGGTACACCGTTGAAATAGGCCATAAGTATGTATTTGCAAAGATCCACAGTGCAACCAACGGCCGGGGATCTCTTGGGCAATGCATGTAAAATGACGAATAGACAGACTCGTGGCGGTTGACGGTTTAACCCAAGCAGCTCTGTCGTGCCTGGGCACTGAAAAGAACCAAAGGCATAAGTCTGTCAGTACCGAGCAGGTCGTGTCGTAGCTCGAGATGTTTAGATGCATCAAAGGTACTAATACGGATACTACGGACACGTAATGTATGTTGGACGGCACCGTTGATCAAACCCCTGCTCGCTGACGCCCGCAACACCGCAGCAGGTGAAATACCTAGGTCATGAAGGGATGTGGAGACGAGGCGATTACACGTGGAATTCAGATAATCATATCGCGTGTTTTACTTAGTACTACCTATGTAAGGAGATAGTTCACGATTAGTATTCATGATGATGCAACAGGAACAGGCTGGGCTGTGTACATGGTACTACCCAATGAGACAGCCTCGACAGGCTGAGAGATGCGAAAAGTTGCGTCTTATCGGGTTGGCCCCCCACATCCACCACACTCACAGACGGCCCATCGGCCATCTAACGGGCGCAAAGGCGGCAAAGTGTGGGAGTTCTGTTCTCGTGTCGGATGCTATCTCTGGCCCGCGAGGGTGTCTTTCTACCCAGCAATGCCAGCTCGCCCGGCATTTGAACACAGAGAGATGAGCACAACATCTTCCTACGGGCGCCGTGTGAGGGTTTGTTTTGTTACTTGGGCGACTGATGACTCTCAGGTACATACACTGCCAAAGGTATACCGTGCCTAAAACAGCCATGGTATGCCCACGCACAATGAAGAGTACGAGAAATCGGTACTGGTTGTAAGCAAGACGGTGGGTGGTGCCTTTCCGGGGGCGGGGACAGTGCGAGACGGCTATTCTATAAACCCACTTTCCCGCCTGCCCGCTTCCCGCTTCCCTGTGGGACGTCGTCCTGGTCTCTCGTTCCGGCGCCAGGTGCTCGCCCTCATCTCCACCAAGCGTCAAGCACGGAAAATCGGTCCTAAGGTGCTTAGGTGCCTGGGTAGCTCAGTATTACTGACTGTGCATTGGTTTTGATCGACTTACGCGCCAAGTGCATCTGCTCACTCGCTGAACCGAATGCATCTCGTCTACATCCAATTCCCTCATTCCCCCTAGTCCTTACGAATTCGGCCCCTTGAACGGCTTTCACCTCCCTCTCCTTCCTATTCGTCTGTCTTCACGCTTCCCTTGTCCCATATCCTTCCTTCCCTTTGCCCACGCCTCATCGGGACCCTACCCCCTGGGCCCAGAACAGCAAAACTCGACAACCCGCTCTCCTCCCACCCCTTGCCATTCCGACGCACCATTCCGACGCAACACCCGGCGCCCTCCCCTCCCCTCCCCCTCCATCTCCATCCACTCCTACTTCCTTCCCGCATGGCCAACCTTTTTTTGGTCTTCATACACGACCATATCTTGGGTTCGCTACTCTCACTACCCTTAAACTCGCCCTTACCTTTTGAGTTCAACTTCGCCCGCAAGCAGCTTGCCTTGTCGCCTTCCATGTCTTCCACAATCGCTGCCTTGTCAACGACACCAGAACTCTTGCCACTCTATTATCTACGGTTCCATCGAATAAGTCCCTGCAATTCCTTCTACCTTCGCCACTTGGCCCTCTTGCAATAGCGATACAGGCACGTCCATCAACAACATACAGACATCGAACCCCGCTCCCACTTGGCTTTTTGCCAGACCTAGGTATACATACCTCCCGGTTATTGTCTCTTATCACTCACTCTGCGTGGTATCTAAAGGAGCCGCGGCCGCGGCCTTCTTTCCGCCAAACCGCCTTCTCTTCCCGCTCTTTTACCATCCCAAACTCGCCAGCTCTGCGCTGTCTGGCCCCTGTTCCCACCTACTGCAGCACATTTCAACCGCTTATTGTCGCGCCCGCCCCTCGGCATCCACACTCGGCGCGTTCCATGGACCGACTACTCATCTGGACTGCACCCAAGCTCTCGGTCTCGCGCTCAACCCTTTTAGAGTTGTGTTGAACCTCAACGTCGTCTGCGATAACTCGGCATACTCAAAGCTCATTTGCCGTCTTGGTCCCGCTGTTTTAGCAGTCCCCAGTTTCGCCCCAAAGGCTTCCTGCATCAAGCAATCTTGGTCATCTTGATGTCGGCGACTTCCTCTCCCTCACCGTCGCAGGGCCCCGCTGGCCGCATCGACGAGGAGAATCTGCCTCAAGGACAGTGCCGCTATATTTTGTTGACCCCCGGTATCAAAGGCCAGCGATGTGCATGTGTGCGCTTTTCTCTCAACCGCTCGACGCCCGGGGCAAGTTGTGACTGCGGACACATGGCTTGTTATCACGTCAAGAGTCCGGAGCCATCCACCACCCGGCAAGAAGTTGAGCTGTTGAAACGGCGTCTCCAGGTCCTCGAAGAACAGCTGGACCAACAAAGGCAGGGCGGTCTCGGAACCGTCATCACCAGGGTGAGCAACTTGGAGGAGCTGGTCGACAAGAGTCGGGAGGAGATAGGGCAGGAAATCAATGGGTCATATCGTAACATCAACAGAGTCTGGCAGTCCGTTGAGCAGCTGGAGCGGCAAACCTCTCAACTGCAGGAAAACATGCGGTCTCAGTCGAGCCATTTAGACAATGTCAACAACGAGTTGATAAACGTCAGGAATCGACAGATGGAGCTATTCGATGCCGATGAGAGCATGGAGGAAAGGCTGGAACAGTTGGAGTCTGACCATGACTTATTGGCCAGTCGAGACAGTCAGCACATAGATCCTGAGGCCGCGATGACTTCGACGCGTATCGATGTCCAAAGGCTCGTTTGCTCACGGCGACCTCCATCTACACTACCTGCTCAGACTGGAGCTCAGCGTCGTTTGAGGGATATGCATGTAGCGCCTCATGCTTCCCCGACTGCCGGCGCCACTGAGCCTAACAGCAGTTCCGGGACTTGCGACGCCTGGACGGTACATATCTCACTGCTTCCGACAGCCTCTCAGCCATTTCCATTCGAAAGGGATACCAACGCTTATAAGCGCTGTCTCTCTCGCGGACTTCATCGGACGGTAGTTGTTGGCGGTTCCGACGGTAGCTCCTTCATCGAGGCCGTCACTAGGTCATTTGATGGCCTCATGGAAGGGAGGCCATGGATGCCTCTACAGGCTAAGCTTTGCGACGCTGAAAGGCTACAGGGGCTCCCAATGCTACGACCACTCGAGCCGAGGCTCGTCGACAGTGACTACGACCTCGCGTTCCTACGAAAGCACTGTGGTGTTTGCGAGCCCAGTGGCAAAATCGAGTCGCTGTACATCGCAATGCGCCGGGACAAGCTCCCATGGCACTTTCTAAGAAATTCTCCCAAATTCATGGATGGGCTCGAGGACTGCTGGGTTTACGATCCCTTCCTAGACCCAGTCAACCTGACTGGAGATGACCATATGGACGAGAGCGACCGCCCCTCAGCTGGTGACATTGTTCCGAGTTTGCCGAGTCTCAAACGCGCCGCGTCCGAGATGTCACGAACAGCCGCGTTGACACCCTCGGCGACAGCCGATGAAAGTGACAGTCCCCGGAGGAAAAACCCAAGGACTACTTGTCTGCCTACACTGGTCGAGTCACACCGACGACTAGAGACCGTGTAAGACGTCGGCGATATCGTTCCCATTCACGGCGAGTATAAGTACTACTACCCTGTAGACCCTGGATGGGGGCCAAAAAATAAATTTCCCTTACAGGCCCAGTTGGAGATGGGTGGCGTACAGATGTGCCAGTCTTCGTTCAACCCCTTACAATACGCAAGACGTCGCCCGACAAGTGCGATACGGTAGAAAAGAGGTCGGATGGCCTAGCATGTTAGAGGACACTTATACCCATTTGAGTTAGTTTAGTCTGGGGATGGATTGGTTTGTCATTCATATTGTTGGGTAAGCAGGTCGACAAGCAGACGAAATAGCACCAACGACAGAAATAAATACGCAGTATCTCAAACCTTTGGTTTGATGCTTTGATTGGCCAAGTCTTGTCAATGTGCTTGGGGCGAGTGAATAGGTTGGCTGCATAACCACTGCAGGCATTTTTCGGTAGACTGCAGTTCCCATCTTCCAGACCTGTGGGTACGGGGAAGGGGAGCTGGTTCCTTTTTTTTTTTTTAAATCAGTTAAGTCCGGAGCCGGACCATCCCGGAAGAAAACTAAGGTAAGCTCACTTCCGGCTTTGACTATTCAAGCTTGTCCCCAAACAGCAAGGGCGCCGTCGACCAGCCGTCAGCCTCATTCTCCACAGCCACTGAGCGGTCGAAGCTCTGACGGCCATTCAGCGCTAATCATTCACGTTGGTCCGTCGTCGCAGCCCACGACAAACACCAGCTCAACGCCAGAATACCAAGCATCTTCTGGGGAAGCCCCCTACGAAGCATCATCTTCGAATCCTCTTTCTTTTCTAGGAAGCTTCTGTCACCCCCTCCTGCCCTGTACCCTTCTCAGCTTTTTGCCTTCCACTTTCCCAACTCCAACACACCACTTTCACCATCACAGCTCACATCCATACTGGAACAACCATGGACTGGGATATTGATATGGACGACATCGCTGAGGGCTTTGCCCCTCCAAACGTCACGGTTTCAGACAGCACGGTGCGCAATGAATCCCTTCGTATTCCACGTCGGTCCTCTTTCTTGCTGACCTTAAATGACAACAGAACACCCGAGAATCTGGCACGGCACCTTCTACTACGACCGAACGCGACCCGGAAAGCTCAACCCTAGTACTGAACAAGGTTCACATCCGAGGGTTGGAGACACTGACGACGGACGATATCAAGACATACGTGAAGGACCATTACGGTTCCATCAACAGGGTCGAATGGATCGACGACGAGTCTGCGAACCTGGTCTTTGGATCCGAGTCTTCGGCACAGGACGCTTTGAAAGCCCTGAGCGCCGTAGAGATCGCCGATGTGACACAGCTACCCATCAACGAGACCATTCCAGCCAAGGCTGTGGCATCCAAGCCAGACGTCAACCTGCAAGTTCGATTTGCTGTGATCTCGGACAAGAAGGCACCTGGTGCTGCTCAGAGAAGCAGATTCTATCTTTTCCACCCCGAATTCGATCCCGAGGAAAGAATGAGAAGCGAGGGAAGCAGATATAGGTACCGCGACCGCAGTGGAGACGATCACTACCGCCGTAACGGCCGCGGAAGGGCTCAGCGAGACCGAGAATCAAGCGTCGAGGTGTTCCACGCAAGCATGTATGACGACGAGGACACATTGGCAGACGGCGATTCCAGAGTTCCACGGCAGCAAAGACGATCCCACTCCAGAGGTTGGAGTCCGCATGGAGATCGTTCCTACACGTCTCGTAACCAGGAGAAGGAACTCTTCCCCAGTCGAGGGCCGGCAAGAGGAAGGGTTCAACGAAACCGTTCAGCGTCGCCCAAGCGAGATATCGATGGCGATGCAGCAATGGATATGGAGGCAACACGTATCCTGAGACCCAATAACAGAGAGAAAGCATCCAGTATCAAGGAGCGTCTGGCCAGGGATAACAAAGCCAAAGAGCTATTCCCTACAAAGGGCTCCACGGCTGGACAGACACACATGGATCGGGTCATGGATGGTGCGGAAGAGACTACACGATTGATGCAGCGAGGCTTATCAGTGAGCCACGAGGGAGACTCCAAAAAAGACCTGTTTGACATTCGGGGCAGGGCCGGCACACAGGGCGTCAACACGGGCTTCACAATCAAGGGCGCAGCGGGGGCAAGCGTCAAGGAGCTGTTTCCTGGTCGCTTTGGGAGTGGCAACACAGGAAAGGAGCTCTTTGCCGACAAGTTGGAGGGTCGGGGCCGCAGACGGCAGAAGGCTGAGGATTTATTCTCCTAGCACTTCCAAATATGTTATGCCACGGCCAACTTTCTGCTGTCAGAAGGATGGTGGGAAGCAATGGTTCGCAGCGGCTTTGGAAACAAAAGAAAAATATATATTTGAATGGCTCATAGAGGTACGATAGATATCCGAAGTTTAACGAGGCTACCATGGTGAAATGTCGGAACTAATCTCATCGGACACTAGAGGACCCCATCATGACGGGCTTTACGGTGGCATGAGAGCATCGTGCATTATCACCTCATTCAGCCGGCCCGTGAAGGAGAGACAAGGCATTGTAGATCCTGGAGAAAGGGTCACCGGTAGCAGGCTGGGTGCAGTTCGTGGATAGGAAGTGGCGATGCTTGGCCGATGGGATTATGAGTATCATCTCTTCGTCTGCTCGGCTGTTTGGATTTGGATTCTCTCTGTATATTCACCCCCAACACCAACAGAGAAGGCAGCAAGCAATGGGATATCGCAGGGACAGCTACCCCATGGGCAACACGGGATATCGCTAAGGGGGGTGAGAGGATTGGAACCTGTTGTAAAGCGCGAGGGAGGGGGCAGGTGCACGCACACGTGGAATCATTCCATACCTGCCAAATTCGATGCTAAAAGTCCCGCTGAGATACAACTTCTTTCCGCCTTCCTTCCTCTGCCACGTCACGGAAGTGCCACACCAAAGTGGTTTTGGCAGCTGTCTCCATATCACTACATCATTTCAGCAAGTTGTGACTTTCATCGATAAAGGATTCTCTATACCCTCGCGCTTTGTCACCCTGCCTTCAGCAGCCAACTGGTGGATGCCTTCACCCGTATTCGGTAAGCATCTTTATGCCCTAGACTCATGGGATCCCGATTTACTGATCCAGGGACCAAGTCAACGACATCAACGGAATAACCATCGCGAGTGGAGAGATATGGCTGAGGCTTTCTTTAAACCCTTACAAGATCAGCGAATGGGCTCGGAGATGACTTCTGTACAACCTGACGAGGACTCTCTAACACATCTGGATGTTCTACCGTTCAGACTGCGGCAGCGGAGAGTCATTCCGCGAATTGCAAGTCTCGATGCTCTCAGTGCTTCCAAAATAAGCGGAAGCGCCTGCCCCAGCATCAGATCCGACATTTCACAGTTATCTTCGCACCTACTGACGCCCTCTCCAGCCGAGCCGAACGAGATTATCCGGTGTCAGAATCAAAATCAAGCAGAGGGCCCAATGTCCTTAGACCAAATGGTGGATGCTTTGCACTACATCATGATGACCAAGCCAGTTCTCGACCCAGTACCGAGAGAGTACAACTCATACATTCTGCACTTGCTGGAGGGGTATTGGGGTGTTCAAGAGCAGCTCAAAAAGACGGAGCATGCTCTTGCAGAGGAGATGGAAACCAAGCAGCGCAGCCTCGAGGAGTTTGCCAAGGTGTCTGATGAATGGCAGGAGAAGGAAGCAGCCTTCCGCTCAGAGATCAAGCGCATGGAATTGGTGCTCGCCAAAATCGCCCCTGATGGCGTTGGGGCTGTTGTCATGGCCAGGTCCCAGAGTGTTGTGGACAGGAGTGCCAGGTCCTCTAAGATTTTCAAAGCCAAAATTGAGAAAGCCAGAGGCAGTCCCGACAGAGGTCAGTATTACATGCAGTTAAAGCGTGCGTATCTTTAACAGCTAAATCGCGGGTAGATATGTACGGCGCCTTCAATCCTGACGGCATGGAAACTTCGCGCGTTCCGAACGTCCTTGGTAGCCCACACCAGACCCATCGGACGCTCCGTAAGCTGCTCTAAAATGACTTTTTTCCGTGTATATGCATGCAAGCTGACCGTTAAGTATCGATGCAGCCGAAATTGGACGACAACGCAGATGTCGAATTGAGCCAGGAGCTGATGAAGGCTCAGCAAAAGCGCCAACAGGTCATCAAGCATGCCAGACAGAACATGCCCCTGGATCCTCTATACATAGTGGCTACTCTTGACACAAGCTCGTCGGACGAAGACACTACATTGAGCCCATTGCAGAGGACAAGAGAGTCTGCTGCCATGCCCCGGACGAACCAACTCTCTCGCCAGCCGTCATGCAAACGACGAAGCGAAGCATCGCACGTCTCGGAATTGGCGATCAACACGCCATGGAAGTATGACGACTTGAGCCAGCCACATGCCAACGCCCTCAGGGAAACCTCCAGTGCCAGTCCAATGAAACACGGAAAGGCTGTTACGGATATAACAGTCGGTGGGCGATTGGGTCTTGCTAGCCAGGATGTCATAACGACAGTATCTGGCAATCAAAGGGGATGTTCTGACCGGGAACCACCTGGAATTTACCGGCACAAAAGAGTCTTTTCGTTCGACCCTGGAGATGACGACATTCCGCCGCAAACTTATGAGACTGGGGTTGGGGCTGGGTCCGCAACCGGTCAGATATCTTACATGCACATGACAAAGTCAGCTGCCATCGAACAGGCTCACGCGTTGGACCTAACGGTCTCTTCGTCTTCGAAAAGGCCAGACACGCAGACCTGACAGAACAAGGTGGATCATGGTCACGCATAGGCTTCGCATCACGGCTCCTAGTTCAGGCCTCTATGCAACACCCTACTGATCCCATAGATTCTTCAGATGTCATTAAAATCATCTCAGGCAAGGATTCTAGCAGTTTTGCCAGTCAGAGTGAGTTCTGCCGAGCATCGAGATATAGAGATGGCCAAGTCCGAATAGCGGCCTATAGGGCGCTGAAGCAAGCGGATAACGGCGGGCTTAAATCAAGCAGGCCCAGGGGCTAAACATCCGTTATTATTTACCTGTGATAATGCTGCAGAACGTCTGCTGAGATCAGGCCAGCATGAGTAGGTATGTGCGCTAGTTGATGGAGTAAAAGGCCGGCAGAGTCGATGTCACATTATTAAATTCTTACCTCTATTGCTTTAAGCCTTTGGTCGGTACCTCCTTCCCCTATTTTACTGCACTTATGTATGTAGGGAATAAACCAAGATACCTCCCGTGAAACTTCTATGACCTGACGTGGCTATCGGATGCGAGCGGGCTTGTATCTCCTTATGACTACCTCTCTTACCTGTATGTGCATTATGCCGTCGCTTCGGTGTTGTTGTAGCTACTAAACAGCCGATCTGAACAATGCACAGTTTTTAATGCAAAACGAAACGCCAAGCCTCTAGTCTGCGTTATCTGTCTATTAACTGAAGGGCCAACCCTTTTTGACAGTCGTATATTGTCTTCAACTGCCTGCGGCCGCGATGACAGGGAAATCCGGAGTTTGATGGCCGTATATATGGCTAGGGACGGGAGCGATTCCACAGCCAAATTATGCGATTCGCCAAAGAACGATTCGTTATGAATTCATGAGAAGTCCGGGAATGTTTAAGACGAGCCTCACAACGATGGATATGTGGTTGCTGAGTAAAGAGCCTCGCTCAAATGTCTCTCATTTCTGCACCTCGACGCATCACGCGGAAGCTTCATCACCGTAACATTTCACTATCCGTTCCTATCCATGATTCGATTGTATCGAAGATTTTATCGTCAAGAGGAGTGGTGCTGGTAGTTCAACCCACGAGCACTGGGCCATAAGTCTAGTAGCAAACTAGGGATCACCTCACTGTGCCCTTGCCCAGTATAATCGGTCCCCGAACACTATTTTCGCCGTATATCGCAACTCATATTGGATTGAATCACACCTACTCAAATGGCAGGATAGGTGCCACACGATTGGTTGTACAGGGTCCGGTTCGAATAGATCCTGGAATATACTTTCTGGTGGGTGTAAAGGAGGTGACATGTTTTGTATTGTTGCTGGACTTGTGAACTAGTTTTGGGAATACAAGATGCCCGTTTGTGGAATGATACGAATCATGAGCGAGTAGGTACTGGAAGAAGAGAAACTGATCGAAGAAAGCACCATGGGTGAACCGGTCCAGGTCTGGACTCTGGTAAAGTTACGGGTCGCCACTGGAAATCATATTTCCCCTCGGTCTATCTCCTCTGGGTTCGACCTAGCGCTTATTTCTTGACAGAAAACTTACAATTCCGATGGTTCATTATCACCAGGGGCACTCGGGCTGGCGCTGGCTAAGCATGTATTAGCGGTGACAAAAGGTAGAGACACAATAGGAATGCAGCCATAATCAGTCTCGGGGTAGTCGATCGACGAGTAGCCTTTCATACCATGAGTTTTTGACCGATAATTTAGGCCAATACTGTGCCCTCCTGATCGCCATCTTGCAACTAAAATGCGTGGTCATCATCTGATTTGCAAACCATGACCTGCAGGTTCACTATGAGAGGTGGTTGAAGATGAACTTGGCCAACTCCTCGAAACGTATGTTCCGCACCTGGCCTTAAGCGAAGGAAATGCGATCAGAGGAGCCGAATAATATGTTTCAACCCATTCCCTAACTCACCGTCCCGAATCTTCACCCTACGATTGGCCAACCGTCGAAACCAAGAGCCACGCGCCCGTAAACGGCTGAAACGACCGCCACTATAACCCCAACTGACGACCATTTGTGTTTCCATGGACTACTCGACTATGTGTCAACAAGTGCTCTTAGCACACCTTGTGCCTAGTTGATGTTGGCGTCCGTATTGTTATCGCGGGTTGCCGCATGTCACGGAAAGGCGTCTTTGCTGAAAAGATATACATGACCCGGCCCGACGCTTCGATCACGGATCCAGCCACCACAGCAAGGCGGGAAACGCAAGGATCAGTAGGGCCGAAAGGTAGCACGCCGTGGACCTTCGGAGTGCTGTAGCTGGTTAATCGAAAATTGTCACTCTCGTGTCATAAGTGAACGTATACGCTTCCTGCGAGACAGGGAGATGGCAGTTGGCCATATATACTACTTCTTCCACTGTGTGAGAGGTGTCCAGTGATATATCGACTCAATCTACCAAGAGACCCGGAAGCTGCTGCGCCAACTAGGTTAATATTCCCATAAGCTGGGGCAAAGCGTAATCTCATATCACAGGGTGGTCAACGGCGCTTTCCCTTGATAAACACACGACTCGAATCAATGCGGCCTTACTGAGATACTGACTCTGTGGGTTATACCATGATTTTATGGTGACGTTTGTGACGGTTCTTGCTGTTGTCTTTCCATGCTGACGTACCGTATCTCCGCTTCCGAGAAGAATACCCTCGAAGGAAAAGAGGCTAACGCTCAATGCAAAGTGACAGCATGCGTGGGGTTGGCTGCCTGTGAAGAAAAGTCTGAAAACCCGAAACAGGCCCCTCTTGGTCTTTTGCAACATCTTATTTCCTGTGTCAAATTTGAGATACATGAACCGAAAAGCCAGGAAGTCCGTCCTGGACCGTGGGGAGGGCGATTTATCACTCCAAAGTTCATACATAAGCAACCCGGCCCCTCAGGTTCATTCGTTTTGACAAGAAGACGTCAAGCGTACCGTAAGTGCGAGGGTACAGTGTATTTGTGCAACGTGTGATGTCGTACATGGTCTTGCTGGCGTTAGCCATGGTGGGTAGTTGTTGAAGGGCCAACTAACGAATGTCGGTGTAACAGAGAAATACGACGCAGCATTGCTATACAAGAAGTCGGCAGATAGTATTATCGCATGGTCTCACTGCGGTCATGCTGTAACATAGTCATTCCTCCCTCGAGCACGCACCCTGCAT
This sequence comes from Colletotrichum zoysiae, assembly GCA_030867305.1. Lineage (NCBI taxonomy): Eukaryota > Fungi > Ascomycota > Sordariomycetes > Glomerellales > Glomerellaceae > Colletotrichum > Colletotrichum zoysiae. Next base: position 36,153 of record MU842991.1, on the reverse strand, counting down.
TGTCTTATTCACAAGGACACCTTCTAACACCACGACAGTGCTGACGCCCATCGACCTTCAACTTGACAGCATGAAAATAAGTTCAAGGGGAAGCACTGGTGGTATATCTGAATGTTGATAAAAGCTGCAATGTGAGCAATGAGGAGAGCAAGTTGTGGTTTCCAGCACTGACCAGTAGTGTGGAACATCGCTGCCTATGTGCAGTCCATAGTACATCTATACGTAACCTGGGCTTACCTTATTTGGACAGGGGGGGGGGGGGGGGGGGGGTTGAAAGGGAATTTGTCATGCTGGATATCTCGTTCGAGACATATCGAAACTGTCTCGCTCTATCTGTGCCATTCCGTATCAGACTCTGGAGTGCCGCGGCCTAGGGCCCTGTCCTGTGGCTTTGCCGGTAGTGCCGCGTGCATGCGAGCGGTTTCGACCGAAGGCGAAACAGCGACAAACGCACCCTCCTCTGGCAGGCAAGGGCCTATAGATAGCAGAATCGCGAAAAGGTCGTGGAGCACACTGGCTCGAATTCCGAACAGGTAATATTCACGCATACCCTCGGGACGAGCGTGAAGGAGGGTGGGGGTAACTGCTCAATCTGGGTGGAGAAGCCACCTAGGTACCTAAGCACCTTAGGACATTACCTACCTAGGTATGTACAGCAGAGCCCCAGGCTGTTGATGAGAAGGGACATGGGGGGTCAGTAGACAAAGAGGCAGCTGACAAGTGCGGCTGAGATGGCGGGGCTTCAGGGACCTCGGGTTGCGGGTGAGGTACCTCTGCGGTGGTACTTGGGACCTGTCTAGCGGCACGCATGCCCAAACTACAGTACATCCGAAGGATGGAGAGGGGTGAGGCATCTCGATGCTCCACGAGCGAATGAATGCTTCGCTCCCAATACTTGGTCGTGACCGTTGTCGTTGCTTTTTCCACGATCGTCTGTCGCACGCTCACATCGTAATCGTGGTGAGCCACAGCCGCGGATGTGAGTAGTGATTTCCGTCACCTAGGTTTACATACGTAGTAGTGTATCCGGACCTAGCACCATAGACAGTGAGTGAGTGCATGATGACTATCTAGTTATCCCTGCCATGGAATCATCGGGTCGCGGGGTGGATCGCGGCGGAGAATTATCTTTCGTATCTGTGACTACGTGACCTCAACTACTAAACCTGGTGCTTTGGGAAGACGTGACACTTTTAAGCCGTTCGCCAGTCTCGGCATCATAACAACAATGTGATACCCATCTACCTACGTACGATTTAGGTACGCATGTCTGGTGCAAGGATGGTGCGCATCACCAAGACTTCTCCAGCATCATATCCCATGTGCAATCGTGGCTGGGCTACAGTGTGCACTACATACCATACCTGTACGTAGTCGGTGGCGTGTGAGGTGTACACGATAATGCTCATAAGGGCAATGCGAGGGGGTAGATTACATTAGGTGACTACCTACTAAGGTACATTATCAAGGCAGTTGGTTCCTGATGGGGTCGCCAGGTACACCGTAATATAGATACAGTTTAAAACACAGGATAAGTATCATGTCCAATACTCAACACAATATAGGTGACTACCTACGCACAACAAACCAAGTAAGTCATTATGTCTAACCGCATAACTGCATAATCATGTATTGTTGTATTCCGTGCCGAGATTGTACAACGTATCTACTGTATGTACGTACGAATAGAGTGTGCACGCCATCGCTAGGTGTGGGATATGACGTGCGGACGCAAGGGTTCGTTCGAGTCGATGAAGTGGGAAGCAAGAAATTATGTCTTGATGCCTGGTGCCGCATGCACCTTCACTTCACCTTACGTACGAAGTACGGATACCCAATTGCAAATACCCTACCTACCTACATATACCTATCGTGCTTAGGTACCCGCCTGGCCCTGGCCTGGTTTCGTGTCTTAGACAGTCAGCTCAGGGGGGACAAACGGCAGGCACCTATGCCTGCCAATTACTATATAGGCAGCATGTAGTGTATAACGGCCGAGGGGCTGACTGGTTGGCTGGCACGCTGTAATTTCGATACAATGCCGTGGTTGCGGAGCACCCGTGTGATGCACCCAGACGGACGGGTGTCGGGTTTTAGTCCCCCTTGTTCTTGAGCTGAAATTGAGATTAAGACCCAGACTTCGCCGAGTCTGCTTGGTTGGTTAATTCGTTCTGCCATCTCTTGAGAGTCGCAGAAGCTCGCCCCCTTCCCCCTTCTTGCCTATCGAAGCTACATCGTGGGCCAGAGAGGAGGGAGGGATGCAATCCAGTGCTTCCCAAAACCCACTGTATATACAGATGTCGAAACAATCCAACATGATCTAGGTGGGTAGGTAGTGCCTTAGTAACCAACCGTAGTACACAGTAGATAGGCAGGTACCGAGACATGTAATCAACAACAGCTCGACCGCCCCAGGTCACCGTGGAAGACCTAACTATATCGTATATACTCCGTACGTACTCCGTACATTAGTACATACACTACGGCTGAAGGTATGATGTACGTAGGTATGCACTTTGCTTATGGTCAGCGAATTGCGTGCCGAGGCTTGACTCACCCCCCCCCCCCCCCTGCTCGTGAGGCTTCCCGCTGGGCCGCTGGAAAAGCTGGGGCTATCCTTGTCGCGTTCCGCTTCCCATCTTTCTCTTTTGCTTACTGCTGGCCGACCGTTGATCGATTGGCCCGGGGCCCTGGGGATGGGGCGAACATGTAAACTATGTTGTTCGATGCCCATGTCGTCGATTCTCGGCGCAGCCTGCATTGTGACTGAGAACCCGACAGCATCACCCAGGAGAAATGGGATCTGAGATCAATCCCCACGTCCTTTCTCTAGGAATCCCCATCTCTGTCGGTCGGTCTGGCAAGCGGTAAACCGCAACGGCCAACCATGCCTCCTCTTATTGGCCTTACCCCTTTTCCTGTGTGCGCCTTTATGTACACATCGACCACCGAAGCTCCATCTAACCCTCCTGGGGATGATCGTCAACACCCGTAATTAATATCCGTATTTCACAGCGTTGCAGCTGCAGCCTAGAATCGCTTAGATCCCCTCCTCTACGAAGCACCGATCGACCAATACCTATACAAAAAGGTATCAACACCGTTACTGGGGGGCCCACAACCAGAGATGATCGTCGGACACCCGATGGGATATGTAATCATTTTCGCCAAGACTGTCTTTCGGATGCCAACCCCTGGCCTGGGGGTAGATACACTCTACGCGGGTGGTGCGACGCTCTTGTAAGCAACCTTGTTGTTTCAATATTCGTCCGTACTCTGCCAGTAGGTACTCATTCTCGCTGTCGTCTTATATGTAGAGGCTTTGGCAACTCGTCTTCACCCATGTAATCAATACGCACGTGCAAAAATGAGCAGCGTCCTTGCTTATGTTCGGTTATGATGAGCAATGTCGGTACTTCGTAGACGCTTGACGATTGAGCCTTGCCCCCCTTTGTCTTTCCTCTTATTTATTCGTATCGTTGACTCGCGAACGGGGACTCCCGCCAAGATGCGAGCCGACCGAGTACGCCAGCGTAAATGGCAATCAACGATGATGCAGCTCAAGCCGGACCAATGATGACGACGACGACGACGACGACAAGGGGCCGACGGAATGAACAGCAATCAGTCAGCGGGGGCGGTGGGGGGTACAGGATGACAGCAGCCGATCTGCGGTGCACCGTTTGTCTTGGAGCAAATACACACGACTGTCTACTGGCGACCGATGATGGACATCAGGGGGCACGCTGTGGTGCCTGCTGCACGAACGGTCAACGGTCTTTTCTCCAGTGGTCGGGAATGACCAGGGAGGTGGCATCTACCTCTGTAGTTTAGCCTGACAAACCCCGAGTCCCCGACAGGCTTGAGCCCAACAAGAATCGTGAGATGGTCTCTACACTAGTTACTAGGTCTAGGCCTTGGCCACCGCGGTCGACAGGTGCCGTCGTTGTTTTGAAACGGTCGACGGTGACTAAGTAGTGTAGCTGCACCGGCGCCTGGGGCGATAAAGCCTCTCGCCATCTTTGGCGCCTTGATTGGTCAATTCAAACACAAACGACCTGGCATCACCCATGAATCATGCGTGGGACGGCAAACCGGACAAGACAGCAGTAGCGTACCGCACATACATACACATCGTATACAGGACGTTGGTGGAGGAGGCTAAGGGCCCGCAAACGGTCAGGGTTTTCTTCGCCTCTTGATGGCATTGTTTGCTTCGTTAGGGCCCATGCAGGTGGGCCTGGTTGGTTGATTGAAGCTCACAGTGCTTGCCATCATGCTCCCCTGCCCCTGTAAGTCATTTGACTCCTCAGCCGCCTTGATGGTACAGTACTGTGCATACTCACGATGGGAGAGCTTGGGAAATGCAAGCGCAGGTCGACCAGCGACAATACAGTATGGGCCTTTCTGGCTCGCTGGGACACCCCCGCCGGGATGTGTCTCTTGCGTTCAAGGGGTTGGCAGATCCTGTCCGATCCCATCAGCACGGCTAGGTGCCAATTCGCTACCATCGGTTTAATCCACCAGGGAGGGATCGGCCACGGAACACAAGCATGCCGAAGGTGGGTGACCGGGGTCTGGCGGGGATCACGGCATCGACACCCTGGGTACCTAGATTTGCACGACATTTGGTTATTGCGTCCCTCAAGTCACCTCTTCTTAGGCAATCTACCTAGGGTAGGTACTTGGACACCTATCCGGTTCATCCGTAAGTGGGCACGCATGGACGCTTGCGCGTTTGTGCGGTGCGAATGCGGCTGAAGTACGTACGACAACGATGATAAGCAGTGGTCCTGAGCATTGGAGGTCGGATGATGACGGAGCAAGAGCGTTGAAATAAATGTCATTGTCAGTGTGATCGGTTCCACTGACTGATTTGATTGATGGATGTCGTTTGTCATGCTGCCTCGGGCGAGGCCGTGTCCGTGTCCGTGCCCAATTTCTCGGCCATCGCATGGCTATTGCGTGGTTTGAGGAATTGTCACAACCTTGACTCTTCGGACTGATCGTGTCGCGGCTAGGAGAGCTCGTCGAACCGGTTGCCGTGTATAGATTGGATGCTGAGGAGAGGACTGACAGAGAGGCAGCCGGAAAGGATGGAAATATACTTTGGCCAAAGTCACACCGTCCCTTTTGCGCGCACCCTCCCTCACAACCTACCTACTATACCTAGTAAGTACCACCTACCTACCTGCCTGCCTACCTGTGTAGGTGGTGATTTCAAGTGGGCTGCTGACAACACGGGGCATGAACCGATCGCAACGCGGAGCTGGAGACAGTTCCCGGTGCAGCGGCGCACCTTTTTACCTCGCCTTCATGTTGACGTACCCTACCTTACTTGTTAATAGTTTACATAGTTCAGCTGCATTCGGGACCCCAGTGGGTCCGAGTCCGGGTCCTGGGCCTGCCTCGGGGTGATTTACAGGTAGAATCAATCGCCTTAAGCTCGGGTCCGTAAAAAGAAAGAGTCCGTAGGTAGGTAGCACGCGGCTTGCAAAAGAAAAAGAAAAAAGAAAAAGAAAAAGAGAAAAAAGGTGCACACTGTAGACTGCACTTTACCACCAACTGAATATAGACATTTGTAAGGGAGTATATGATAACACAAATCAAATAGATATTTAGGAATCAGTTTAGATGACTTGTTTTTACAGCGATGTTTCGTATTTTTGATGCTTTACTCATGGTGGTTAAAAGGGGGGGGGGGGGGGGGATTATGTGTAGCGGCTATAGCGTACGCTTTTTCTTCTTCTTTTTTTGTGTGCAAGCGTGGGTAGGTAGGTAGTATTTCGGGCTCCGTTTCCGGGTTGTGGCATGGCAGAGGACCGTGGTATTCTTCCACACTCGTCACCTGGTAGTGTAAATATGTCTTTCAATTGCTCTCAAGCGCACCAGCAACAACAACGCCCATGTACAAGACATGCCAATCGTGTCTTGTAGTATTTTGTGTTAGACATGGATTAGCCACCCGCTTCTCGATCGGTGGCTCCCTCGAGTGTCGTGTCGTACGTACCGCCGCCGAGAGCATCGTTGTCGAGTACATATAGTATGTAACTGGGAACCCCCTGGCCGCTTCTTTGTTCTCGCACATTGCGTTCCCCATCTGCCCCCCATCCGTGTCCATGATCCTATCCTCGTCATGATCGACAGCGGCACACCACCCGCCCATCTGCAGCCACTCTCCCCACCTCGTGTTTGGCAGCGATTGCCCTGAGCGCTCTGTCCTCCGCCTCATCTTCACCTCTTGTCCCTGTCTAGCGCCTTCAGGAGCAACACCTGAGCCTGAGCCATGCTCACACACGGTCGTAAATTCCACTAAAGCTCAGTGCGCACCTCAGCCGTTCGACCCAAAAATAAGACGAGGGGAGAAGGGGGTACCCTCCTTTGGCCTGGGTCTCTTTCTGCTACGATACCTATCTTTTCGTACCTCACTCCCACGGCGCAAACTCCGGCACAGTCGTGACTTCACTTAGTAATGCCAAACTCTATGTTGCGTATCTTGAGCAACCCTGATTACTGCTGCCTCACTCCATGCCCTTGGCTTTCCTCATTTCATCGGGTACATCGTCATCTCTGCAACCACGTTGAATTTTGCAACTCAACCGACGCCCCATCGAAAGCTATAAGTACTTAATTATAAACCAAACAGACGCAAAGTCTAGTCCTTTTTTGGCGGTTGAATTCCGCTACTACTACTATTGGTGGGAAACGGAGGTAACAACACCCTTGTTTCTACTTTTGCCGAGAGCCCGCTCGATCACTCACCCGTCCCATCATGGCTGACGTGGCTGCGAACGTGGGAGTAACAGCCATGGCCCTCCCAGTCTGGTTATCTGGCTGTGGCGCCGCCGCGGCTCTGGGGACAAATACGTTGTAAAAGGCACGCCTGATCGAAGCCTCACCTCGCCAACTACCACAGTCCAAAATATGATGAAGGACATTTTTAATATATTGAGAATGGGTTTGATTAGTTTCCGCAGTTTGTGCGAGCGATGATGAAGAGCTATAAACCAATAGGAATGAATGATGGAGAGATTTCCCCTGAACCTCTGCCATCCTGCCACCATCCATCCTATGCCAGACCTCTTTCATATATATCAGGCCTCCCAATGCGCCATCCCCTCGCTGGGGTATTTTTTGTTGAGTATCAACCAGATGCAAAATGAAATAACAAAAGAGTACAAGTCGCCTTTTTGACGCGCTTTAATCACGTATTTCCTTCCCGTTGTATAACCGCGCGCGTTTGGAGTCGCGCGCTCCTTTTTCTTCTTGATGGTACAGCAGAGCATCGTACACAGACATGGTGCTCCTCCAGGACAAAATTATGAAAAGACGAGTGCTTAGCCAAGCAATGCTGAGACATCCATCCTCGAGTCCTTGTCGGCAACCGAGGGTGAGATGGGTGGAGGCACCTGTTGGGCAGTGCTCCCCACAGGCGAGTTGGGTGCGGTTAAGAGGTGTGATGTGATGGAGGGCAGCCGCATGTGTCCGGCTTCCTTGCCGTCGCCCGGTGCGTGAAGGAGACTACCAAAGGAAGGCAGAGAGCGAGGAGCCGAGTGGTCGTCCATTCGGAGGGGTGCCAGCTGGATGGATGGCGAGTTGCCCCGCGACAAACACTGAGGGGATGTAGTGTAGCTGGAGGCGGCATCCGAGACTGTGGATGCCTCACCGTCGAGACCGTCACTTCCATGGGATGAAGTGGAGTTCGGGGATGGAAGAGGGGACTCGAGCTGGTAGTAGCTGTGGCCATGGGAGTAGAAGGCGGGGGACACGGGCGAAGACATGCCATGCCTAGCATAGGAGAGGGAGGTAGCGTGGGAGTTGATGGTGAGAGCTGGGCGTTGGTATGCAGATGGGCCGTATCGCCTGTCGTCGAAGCTGGAGCTGCTCTGGGTGGCTCTGCGGCGATCATGGCGCTTCCGGCGGTTCTGGCTTCCGTTCCACCAGTTCTTGACAGCGTTGTCGCTGCGGCCATGTAGGCGTCTTGCAATCTCTGCCCACCTCTTGCCGATCTCGTTAACGAGGATTTCTATCTGGACGCCTTCTTCGGGCGTGATGGGCTCGTGGTTTAGTGTAGGCTTAAGGTTCTGGTGGAATCGTTCCCTGCACTGCTTTGGCGTCCGCGTTCCCAGGGCTTGGGCAATCCGAACCCAGTTCAAGGGCCCCTGGTCGTTGACAAGCTGCATCAGGTAGGCATCCTCTTGTTGCGACCACGGCCCTCTCCGTTGGGAAGCCATTATGATGTTGGGGTTTTTGTTTGTTTGTTTTTTTGCGTTGGAAAGATATAGGTTGGAGCCGTGGGGAGAGGATAACTATTGGCGATGATGTCGAAAAGACGAATGAGTGGTGATGATGTGTGTGGATGGGTATATTATAGGTGCGTGGTGTATGTGAGATACGAAGCTTTTATTTTATTTTCTTGAAATACTAGACTGATAGGTTGGCTAGTGAATAGATGATGAAGAGATGGAAGGGGCTGAGTGAGGTCTTGGATGAGCGTGGGATGTCCGCCGTATATATGTTGTTGAGCAGGTGGAAGCAGCGTGGTGGAGAGACAACGTGCAAAAGCAGAAGTGTCAAGGTTGAAGAGGCTGTGCGCCCAGAACGAGGTGAGGTGTGTGCGAATTCAAAATAAAATTGGAGGGCATGGGGGGGAGGGGACGAAAGAATAAGAAAGGTTAAGGTTTGAAGTGAGCCTGGAGGAGGGTGGGAAAAGACGAAGAACAAACAGGGTGAAAGGAACTTGACGCCCACCCCCCAGCACGGATACGTAGATCACAAAGATCATAGAGCAGAGCAGAGCAGGGCAGAGAGAGAAAGAGATAAGGCAAAAAGAGACCAGCAGAGGGCGATGATGGCCGGTGGAGCGACGGTTCTTGAAAATCCCCCGGCACACACACCCACCTAACCTGATCAAGGGCAAGCCAAGGCACTTGCCGTCAACATCAGCGACAGCGGTTGCGTACGTTGTAGCGCCCATGGGTAGAGTTGAGTGCTCAAAAAGCACGATCCGATGGAAGCTGGAATAGGACAAGACACCTTTCCAGTTGGGAGGAACGAGGGAGGGGGGAGTGAACGTCCACCGCAAGTAGTCCAAGCAAGGGTAGGTAGGGTAGGTAGGGTAGGTAGCTCAGCACTGAGGAGCAAGGGGAGCGGTACCTCAGACCTGAAGCCGGGGGGTGTGAGACATACGACCATGGGGTGAAGCTCATTGATGGCTTGCACCTGTTCAAGTTGAAATGTATCTGTCGTCTTTGGACAAGACTTGAGAGAAAAAGAGAGCAACGATACTGGAGAGAAAGAGGCCTGGGCCCTCGCCCGGCTCACAGTTCCCCTCCAGCTTCAGCTCCAGCTCCACTCCAGCTTCGACGTCTCCCTGAGGTGCCCGCAGGGGTACATACCCGACCGATGAGGTAGTGTATTGTACCTATGTACAATGTATCATGGTATCCGCCCTCTTTTTTCTAATCCCTCAGGCTTGTCTTCGCCATTCACGCCCTGCTTCTCACTCTATTTTCTAGTTTACTGTACACCCTTGGCTGGGTAACAGGCATCAATAGATGAGCGAGCGGCCACCGTCCGTCCCATTACAGCATACGCAATGGAACCATTACAGCAAGCAACATGATGCAGTGGTTCAAGGTGACTGACTGTGCGGGGGAGGGACTCGTCCAGTTCCTGGGACCAGGCCATGAGAAACACTCGTTCTTTCGACTGACCCAGCTTGCTCTTGCGGGCCATCTGCTTTCGAAACACGCCCCCGGCCCTTGTCAGCCCGGACGGAGGCACCATAGAATGTATGTACCTCTCTCCGTTCACCCCGGCCCTTGTCGCATATTCCTATCCCGGTCCCGTTTGCGCTGCCGATGAAGAGGATCCCTGATCTTGTTTTGCTACTGGCCCTGTCCCTGGTCCTTGTAGCGGCCCCGGCTCAAGCCACAAGCCAAGCCAAGCAACGCCATGGACCCAGCGGGGCAGGATTCTCTGATCTGATGCTAGGATGATGCCAGGGTATGTGTCGCTGCTGGAATCGGGCGCTGCTGGAGAGACGGATAAGGCATGGTGAGAATAAGGGCCTCGATCGTTCAGAGGTCCAACTGTTTTCCGTCATTCAAAAGGTATGAGATACAACTACATTGAGACACTACAACCACTAAGCGCATTCGGCCCCGGGGGGGGGCAAATGCACTTGCTCGTCTCCCCCAAGTCTCTTTTGGCTTTTGGCTGCAGCAGGATGCGACTTGATGTGTTCGCCGGTGTTGTCCGTACCTGAAGACCCGTGGAGCATGCAATTGAACCAACCGAGTTGAGATGAGCGAGCCATACCCAATTACTGCGGTGAAGGAAGGGCAGCATGCAGGTCCACGTCAAGAGACGTCCAACCGACGAACTTGGACAAGCGCATTCGGATAATGTCGAGCGCTCGGGCATTGTCGTTGACGGCTCGTCCTGCTGTTCCAGCATCTCGTCTGACGACATTGCTGCCCGTCGATCTGACCAGGTCAAGGATCATTTGTATTTTTGGAATTTTCAGAAATGGCTAAAGGTTAAAACTTTGTCTTCTTCATCTATGTCGTTGCCCTTGCGCTTCATCGCTCTTGGGCACAGATCAACGAAGTCGATACGCCCAGGAGATGACATATATTCTTGTCCAGTGAAGACAGCCGAGTCCGTCAACCTTTGGGAAGGTTGACAGGTCGAGGCTCGTGTGCCTGGCGAAGCTGCATATTACGGATCGAACTGGGCCCGCATGGCGAATGCGAGTCGTACAAGGCACAGACTACATGTACACACGGAAAGGCGGCGGGGTGCACCGGTGCAGAATCTATGAGACTATGGTGCGCGGCCTCAAGATGCCGTGTAGCCTGCGCCATGTGTGGACGCGGTGAGATGCGGATGCGATGCAAAATCGACAAGGGGGGCGCACCGACTTGCTGCCCCTCAGTATCTGTTCTTGTCGCGGACGTGTCCTAGGGACATTTACGGGGCAAGCTAATCCAAGGCAGCTCTTTCAATTGCCTCCGGCTTCGGGTACTTGGCAGAGAGAACGGAAAGACTGCTTTGGGGGTGGGGTTCGGCGTGCATCGGGGCCTGGCCTGCTGGAAACGGCAGCAGCATCAGTGTCCGGTTGAGCGACGGAAGCAGGCGCGGCGGCTGAGGGAGAAGGGGTCCAGCTTGACGCTGAGAAGATGACTTACCAAGGTATCCCGATCCCCATCTATCTATCGTCCCGGGAGGGCCGCGTTCAGCTGGGTGGGTTGAGCGACCAGTGAGTGGAACGTGTCCGGTTGGGGGACGGACCGGCAACAATCATGCCCGGGGAGGGGGGGGGTGGGGGGTTGGAAGCTGCTCGAAGCTGGCAAAATGTGGAAAGGGTGCCTGAGTGTGGAGGCCGGAAAGGAAACGGGCGTGGAGGGCGATTGGGTGTCGGCGTCGCGCAACTTACCTTCTAGGTGCGATGTAGGTACGATTTGTCCGCAACGCGGCACGAGGACCGGTAGTAGCGCCCATTCGCTCTACCCGGCGCACGCTATACTGCATAACAATCCAATCTCTCTACATCTGCCGGTCTGGGTATGTTTCCAACTTGCTCGTGGGCGCGCGGCAAGATGATGGCAAACAAACGAGGTTAGAACGTCAGGGTCAAAGGGTCTGGTGGACGTGGGTGTAAACGCCGTTTCTGGTGGGATTGATTGGCCCGAGCAATCCAGCCCCTCCCTCCTTCTTGTTTGTCATGGCTTTCTTTCTCCCAAATCCGTCCCAGTCCAATCCAGTCTTGTCGGCCGAAAAAATCGAGAAGAGCACCGAGCCTCGGCGCAGAGAGAGAGGGGACGGGGGAAAGAATGCAATGTCGTGTGTCAGCAAGCGTCCGTGTTACTTATTGCGTCCGTCCATCTGTCTGTCTGTCTGTCTGTCCGTCCGTCCAGAGAGGAGCGGAGAGGGACTAGAGGTAGGCATGGCATGGCATGGCATGGCATAGCATGGTGTGGTGCGGTGTGATGTGATGTGTTTGTGTTGCGGGTGTTGGTGCACGATCGATGGATAGGTAGGTACCTTAGTAGCCGGGCCGCATCTGTTGACGGGCTGCCAGGCCATCTCCCTGACGGCTGGCTGGCTGGTTGGTTCGTTCCAATCAGTTCTTGTCATTGAGCACGAACAGGAAGGGGGTGCTGCTAAAATGGGCACGGCGCGGCAGACAATTGCAAATCCAAGAAAGATTGCTTTTCTTTCCTCGGACGATCCCGCCAAATCATGATGACCCAATCGGATCGTCTAGGGTCTTGGGCTCTGGGTTCGAGAAAGGAACGGACTAAGGAGCCGGCCGACCTTTCTTAGGTACTGTACATACCTACCTAGGTAGGAAGGAACCTACCTACTGTACCTTCCTACCCACCCACCTAGTAGGTACTTACACTATGTACCTACCTAGGTAGGTAATTTACCCACACTCCCCATCTCACAAAAGGAAAGAAAATCAAAGCGTCGACAAAACGTCAACGTCAACGTCAACGGTCACTGGACACAAGTGGGCCAAGCTTCTTGGTCGGAAATGGTCATTGTCGGTGCCTCATCCGTACCTATCTACCTACCTACCTAGTGTAGGCCGTGTGCTTCGCGGTACGTAGCCGTTCCGTTCTGCCTACTGGGTCCGTTCTTCAGAAGTGTTCCTGGAGCCTGACATAATCCGAGCCCCGCCCCGGCGTGCTTGCTTGACGATGGACTGCCGGATGGAGCATGGCGTGAAGGCGAAAGGTCCCTCTGGACCATACACATAGCGAGGAATGCGCACGGCAATTGCCATGCTAACCTCCCATGGCGGTAATGGACGTAGCTATGGCGTCGTCTTCTCGGACATGCCATGGCTTGGGGAGAGCCGGTACCAACCCTAAAGCAGGCAGACTATGCGTCAGGCGTTGGGGCAAACTCGAGCCACCAGATTGTAATACCGACATCAAGTAAACATGATTCGATCTTCGGTGCTGGGTACGGAGGCAGTCGTCCTCGTGCTTTATCCTACAGGAGGCGCCAACACACACGCACACACACACACACACACACACACACACACACACACACAGGGAGAGGGAGAGGGAGAGAGAGAATCCGCAAGCTGCGGGGGATAGACTAACGCAAGCTGACACTCAAAAACGGCCCAGAACGATGCCTCAAAAGCCGCCATTGCGACGCCTTGATGTGCGGTCAGGGGCTGGCTGTATCTTGTCCAGGATGTCTCCCAATCTCACTGGCATTCTTCATGCAGGGAGAGAGAGTAATTGCTACCGGACACCCATCCAACAGTGTACCAGCGTCGGCGTGAGCGCAGGTACCTACCTACAGAACCAGATCCCTTAGAACCTCTTCCCCGTCGGCTTGAGGCTTATTCTTGAGGCAGCACCACTACCCCCGAGGAGGCTTCCGTCAAGCCAGGCGATATGAACCCGTCCAAAGCCGCAACGAGAAGCTAGGCTTGGTCGAGAGAGGGAGGTAAACTTATCGTTTGTCATGGGCGACAATCGAGGTTGGCCTAGTTCCTCTGGAGAGACAAACGGAGAGACAGACAGAGAGAGTGGGAAGGAGAGGGAGCACCGATGGAGACATGAAGGCTGAGAACGCAACGGGTGCTAGCCATAGGTTGGATAGTTTTGTTGCCCACGAGCCAAGACGGGGAAAGCGAATACGGAGCAGTTCCAGGGCGGTGGGAAAAGGCGGCAAGAGCGGTGGTGACGGGTCATCTTTGAACGCAAGATTTGGCATTCCTCGCACCTCGACCACCATGCCATGTAACGACGGTGAGTTTGCGCCGTTGTTGATGAGACGAGCCATGTCAAATTGCGGCAGCATTCCGACGGGAGAGCAGGTGCAGAAGACGACATTGAGGCGCGTCTGCCGTCTGTACCCTGATGTTGGGTGGGTGTTGTTGGGGAGGGGCTAGGTATCTTTCCTCACGATGCGGTATGGCCAGGTACTCGTGCTTGGTGCCGTATGCACTCGACAAATCCGACCTTGCGCTAGTTGAAGCGCTAAACTTACATAGGAAGGCGGTCTATGAGATCCAATAGGAACTGTTGCTGATATACCTTGCTAACGTCTGTTTCTGCCGGTACGCCATACCCCTTACAGTGATTGTTTAACCAATTATGGGTTAACCTAGGGTTGGATTTGTCGAGTGTATACGGTAGGTAGACGGAGTGTGGTTTCAGGCATAGACACGCCCAGCCAAGTTGGGAAGACGGAATAAAATAATTAAACCCATCTATCCACCTCTACAGCACGGTCCCGCAGGGCACGAGAGCGGGGAAACGTCAGCGGCCGAGCGTCGCGCACTCGCACTCGCCGCACCTTCCAGCAACTGTCCTAGCCCCTTCTTTTACTTCTACAGGTATATACTACGAATGTACAGGACGGGAGACTGCATAATGAAGTCCGGGCCAAGGTATCGACGTTGGCCTCGCCAGGGTCCAAAGTCAAACGACTGGCAACAGTGATTCCGGACGATAGTGGACACAGATGGGATGCAATGTCGATTGCGGAAGCGAGAGGGAGATCAATCCAGTAGGCTTTGCTGCAAGAAAAGCGGCAAACATGAAAACACAAATACTGGTACGATTTGAAACTCGGATGCATATGCAAGGTGGAAGGAAGTGCAGACGCGCATCACTCACTGTCTCTTCAACAGCGTTCCCGTGCCTCTGGTAAGTCGCAGCGGCGGATTACAACCTTAGGAACGGGTGATCTGCAAGGCATCTTGTTGCGGCTCGGCTTGCGGGTTGCTTGCATGCCTGCCTGCCTACCTGCCTGCCGTTATCCGTACATATTTACCCACCTAGGTTAGGTAGGTAGTAGATAGGTACACCACACTGGTACTGTGTACATGGGGTTGTTGGCGAAAGATGAAGTGATATTGGGCATCTAGATAGGTCCCCTGCCCTATGAACATGGCCAAGCGAGAGCCGTGCTGCTGGGCTCCCTCCCCCTCTTTTCTTTTCTCTTGCTTTTCTTTCACCTTCATCTGCCTTATTTGTAACGCACAGTTGGCGTGAGGCTCTATATGTACGATATATATATATATATATGTGTGTGTGTGTGTGTGTGAGTGTGTGTGTGTGTGTGAGTGTGTGTGTGTGTGTGTGTGTGTGCAATGCATGCGCAAGACGAGGCAAGACAGTGACAAAATATGTCCATTTCTTCTCTGGATTTCCAAATTCAATCTAATCCACGCCCCATTATGCATCCTTGCTATTCAGCCTACGGCGACAGAGCGGTAGCACTCTCTTTTGACCCGTTTCAGTCGCCAGATCCCGTGCAGATTTACCAACGACCCTTACCTATTGGTGTTGCAAGAGCAGCAGCGTCTTGATGCATTGTCAATTTCCTAGCCTGATGCCTGCCTACGAATGTGCACTACGCAAGGTAGGTATGCAAGGCACACGAATCCATAGTATCTTATATAGGTACCTTTTTTGCACGTGTACTCCCTTCGTTCGTGAGCATGTACGTATGTACAGTACAGTGTGTACATACGTACACTCATGGACGGCGAGCGGGTCAAGCGGTCTGAACCACCTGCCTAATGTGGCTGGCAATGCGAGATCAAGCATGGTGCGTGTCGAGGTGGGAGGTGCAAAGCACTATGTATTCGCACGAGCGCAGGCGATCATGGCCGTGCTTGGCCCGACGAGAATATTGCCCAGGTGCAAATACGATACGGAATAGGAGGCGGAGGCCCCGATGCCGCATTTCTCTGTCAACCGATCCGGGCCTGAGGGCTCTTCTTGATGACTACCGGCCGGCCGGCCAGCAGGCCCAGGCCATCCAACACCGAATTCAAAGCGGATTTATGTCATGATGTCGTGGCTGTGTGACTGTCCAAGGTACCTACCTACCCACTACCTACCTATCTACCTACCATAGGTACTTCAACGTTGACCAGAAGCCATGTGGGGTGGGGACGCTCACACTCCACACTTTCCTGGCAGCTGGGACCAACGCTCGAGGCTGGGCTTTTGGGCCGCAAGACAGGAACTAACAGCACCTGTATCCCATGGAGCATTGACCCATAAGTTGGGGACCTCAGCTGTCCCTGACACCAGTAACATGGGCACACTAGCATCTATTTACCCCCCCTTGAAGAGTCGTAACCTGCCACCAGATGTCTATGCTATCAGTTTCCTACCTACATCAGACAGCCCGCTACGGCTGCGTCTCCTAATCCGACATCTACCTCCGCAGTCATGGAGTCGTTATTCTAAGATGCCGTTGCCGTCGAGCCATCGCACCATCAATGCAGCAAGACAGACCGCCTCCGCAAGAGTTAGCATGAGGCGCTGTGTCTTAGTCTGCCCTTGTTGTCCTTCGTTGTCCTTCTCGATTAATCAATCTACTGGGCCTAGTCACGCCCCCGCTCGCCTCCGGCCGCTTCGCCAAATCTCAGCCTCGATCCAACGAGACAAAGTACCCATGAACGGCGCGACATGCCCGCATCTGTGCTGGATCATAACCCAAGGGCCCTACGTTGCCGCTGATGAAAACGATCCCATCAACCTTGTCCCACCGTCGTCATACGCACGTATAGCCCACTAAAATGCATACATGCTGAGTCTGGCTTCGCTCCTGCCCGTCTGTATTGACCGAGCCGTCACTGTACCACAAGCGTCTGATACGATGCCTGAAAAACGCAGCGATCGTCTATCGGTATCCTGTTGTCGCACTCTGTCGGGCAAGCTCCTTGCGGTGCCTTGCCTTACGCGGTTACTAGACATTATCGACACCTTGACGCATGCGGATGCTGACGCTTTCAATTCACCTTCACTACCATCGTCCGGGCTTGGCCTAGTTCCTCACTATCAATCAAAACACAAAGGCTTCTCATCAACACAAAGCACCAAAGCCTACAATCGTTGGCACATATCACTTCCAACGCTGTGCCTTCCTCTATGCAGTCCCTCCGTTTTTGCATGGCCTGCTGACCGACCGGGGCTTAGCAAGACTCGGGCCCAAGCTTAGCTGCTCAAGTTTGGTAGCCCCCGGTTCGGATAGCAACCAACCGGCTGGGAACACGGCTGGAATGGGCTCTGGGCAGTTAAACGGGATTATTCATGCCTATGGATCGCAGATCATGAAACATACCTATCTTTTTGCATTCTCCCTACGAGTGCGGATATTTGCGAAGGAATACACCCGTTCCATGGGTCCCTCATCAGAACCTTGCATCAGGGGCTACTGGTGCGTCGTCCAGTACTCGGATTTTTATTATTATCATTTTTATTTTGGGTTTCCCGTATGAAAGAAAGCCCTTCATCTCTGGTTGATACGGACAAGACCTGTTCACAGTGAAGGAAACTCATCGTAGATGGCGAAACGCAAAAAGCAAAGACGAGCATGAGACAAGATGCACCAATCGCTGGGAGAAGTAATTAGTCCTGGTCGGGTCGAAGGCTTGACGAACCACTGTTACCCAATCTAGGTTCCACGACACCACCACGACATTACCATGCATGTCCACCTTAAACTAGTTCCGTCAAGGAGTCGAGCGCTCCGTAGTGGGACCGCAAGGGGCGCGATGGCTTTCGTCCGTAACTACGAACCCCCTTGTCACTCAATAGTTACCATGACTATGGTGACGGATCGCGCCCTGCTGCTGGGTTGGCGCTAACGTTGTTGCAATAGATGCTTGCTGGCTTGGGGGGTTCCCTCCCCTCTGGGCTGGGCGCCATGGCTACCTGCCCGGTCGTGCGTTTCCATTCCTTTGGGATCAAGATCGCGCTTCTGGTGTTCGGCGTTGAAGGCGTTGAACTGCCTAAAAGACGGGCAAGCACATACGTTCATCGCTATCATCATCATCAGCAGCAGTAGCAACAGCAGCAGCAGCAGCAGCAGTAGCGCAGATATTGTTGGTGGCGTTCACAGCATGTTGTGCTACAAGCTCATGCCAGACCAATTCGATTCTTGATTCTGTCGGACTCTCCTGTGCCGAGGAGCACAATGTCTCGTTCGTTGTAAAACCTGAACGGCCTTCTATTCCATCCAGGTTATTTGTCAACATCCCGACGGGCAGTAGTACAATCAATGTCCAGGGTTCATAATTCTCGTCAGCCAACCAATGAGTGAGATGGACCGAAGGATGGTGATTCACTATTCACTCCGAAAGGGAGGAGACTCTTGTAACTTTCCAATATCGGCTATTGCCTCCTCCCAACAACCCCGGACTAGCCCCTGACAAGTAGTGAAGCGTCATGGGATGAATATGGCTATGCCATCTGCAAACCGATCAACCAGGGTTGGGCACAAATGGAGAAGCCGGCCACAAAGCGTACTCGGACAGTCCGTTGACGCCGGCTGCACCTTTCTGGACCGCCACGTCCCAACAGGCATGTTCCTCAGCCTTCATGGCCGGCGGCGTCGTGCTGAGTCGGAGACAACAGGCTTTCTTTTTCATAGTTACCTAGTTGTGCATGCATTCTGATGTGGCTTGCCTGCCTCCGGGCTAGCTTCACCCGAGTGCTTGGTTACCGGCGAGTAGTTACTCAGGACGGCGACAGCCGTCGAACTAATGATCAAACTGCGTTAAAGTCGCTTCCCGAAAGCCGTTGGCATCCAATCCAGCAGGATGGTTATGGACGTTGAATGAACTAGTTGCTGACGGCGGACGACCAACGCTGCAAAGTAGCAAGACGCTACAATGAGTGGCCGATGCATTGCAGGTTCTGGTACTTCCCATCCGCATCGCTCGGCTGTACGACGGAAAAGGGGGCCTCTGCTCAAGTCGCTTCCGACGACTGTCGATGTCCGTCATCTACCTAGCACAGATGGTGGCATGCAAGGACAAATGAAAACGGGTGACATCAACATCATAGGACGCAAGCATAATGCTTTTGGTCCACACTGGGCACGTGTGATTATTTAAAGCCACTTGACGTATTGAGCTTCAGTTTCCAGCTTGGGCCGCGTTTCCTCCATCCATGCCGTCAAAAGCGATAACGTGGGAGTTTGCGAGGGTTTGCTACGCCATTTATTTAAATCATCCCGGGTGCCACTGAGCCAGGGACAAAAGTCCACCTATACTGTGCCCTTCGCTACTGAAGCACCCTGGTTGTAGAGGCTAGGCCATGAAGGGGATATGACAAGCGAGCTTTTTGACAACTGGCGGTTTTCTTTGCTCATTTTTCCTTGCCCCCTTTTCGTTACCTGACCCTTTTCTCCTTCACGTCCTCGGTTGACGCCCCATTGGGGAAGCATACTGCAAGCATTCCTTTATCTTTTTACCTGTGATCTTCGTCCAGGGTCTCGGCAGAAACGTCAACAGAAGCGAGAGGGCTACCGACATTTTGGGTCCATGGAACGAGACAAAACGTTCCACTACCAAATGCACGGATTTCCGTTTCCCGCCTCCCGCCTCCTCGGCTACCTACCTGCGTCCGGATCTGCACCTGGGTTTCTCGAACGGATACAGACCTTCCAGCTGACTCCATTAAGCAAGAGTACCTTGGAATACATTGAAACCTACCGCGGCTTTCCATCCCTAAGCATTAACTGTTCTTGTCCCCTATCTTGGTTGTGATCTGTTTTGTCGTACCCCCTTTGTGGATGGTACGCAGACTAACCTCAGCTCCCCTTCATATACTCATATGACCGACCCTATGTATCCACCCTCGGGATATCCCATCCTGAATGCGTAGCACATTCGCATGCACACATCATGGTATACTCGCTATGTGTGTTTAAAAAAGAAGTGAAGGATTAGCAAGGCCCGAATCCCGTTTTTGTACGCAATATTTGTCACTTATGGGCAAACCCCCGTCGGTGTTCCGGCGCCGGCGCTAGTGTAATAAATGACTTGGAGGGCAGCCTTGACTTGTGAATACTGACTACGGATGGATACAAGCCGCTTAGGGGGGGAAGCCAGGTTGGTTCTATGACGACCCCTCTCTTGACAGCGCAGGTGAGCCAACATCTTATTAGGTACTCTCATGGCATAGGACCACCTCTCCGTCGATCTCCCGTCTCCCAGCGGCCGCACTGGCGCTCCCTTTCCGATTTGTTTCTGTGATGTGTAATTGCTTACTTGGCTATCTTTATCGCTTGCATGTAGAATCTGTCGAAGCGCTTCTGGCCATCCGCCTCCCCTTCTTGGCCGAATATTCCTTCTATCAACTGAGGCCCTCAGCATGCTTACGTTTGTGCGTCCATACCAACATAAATTGAGCTCAGACCCAGTTTCCTCGAGCACCAGACATTGATGGACTAGCGCCGGGATGTCTAAGGAGAGCCAAGGGGTGGTCAACCACTTTAGCGCAAGCTGCAAATAGCAAATAGGCGTTGGTGCCTGCACAACGGCCCTCTACCAACGGTCGGTTGCGTCTCTGAATGAATGACTAGTCGGCCAGCCACTGTTTTTGTTCGCTACGGTGACACATGGCCTGCCTGGCCGGGTAATTCCAATGAATTCGAATCTCGGATTGTCCCAAACAGCTAGTCGACGGCCACACCTCAGCTAGAAACATTTACTCTTACACGACATATGATGTTGGGCGGCAAGTGAAGTGCATCAGGCGTATTGGTTTGTAACCGAGTGGCCATGTGTCTCTCACCCCTCTCTCTTCTGACGCAGCCATAGGTAGTGATCTGGAGGCACCCAGTAGTCACCCCTTTGTAATGGTAAGACGAATACCACCTCATTTCCCGCATTCTCAAAGCATTACCATGGTAAGTCCAACGGTTTCTCGGATGTGGTCTTGCCTCGCCAGTGGCGCTCTTTCTCATTGCCCCTATTCTTCCCCTTCTAGAAAACATTCAACCTTGTGGGCGCTACCGGGCGATGGGATGGGCGTCTTGTTCTCGAGCACCCGTCACTGTTGGATAAGAATATGGCTCCTGGCCCTGTAATGGCCGAAAACGCTATGCATAGCGTGGAGCCAAAGGTGAAAACCATTTCTACTACCACCCAGGTATATCCACAATACAATAATGACAAGACTCGTGCTTCATGTCTCGCACACGCTCTGCTTGTCCGCTGCCATGCCAGAACCATTCCAGTACACAACGGCATCGCTTCCCACTGGACAACTGTTGGTTGCTTCTTTGACTTTGCAAGCCAACGTTCCAGTCCCTTGAGACGCCAGTAGCAGGGACGTTGAGTTTGCCATGCTGTATCCCGCTATCGCTTATGATACCTTCTCTAGTCGCTGTTGTTTCTGTCTTATCAGCAGCTCGTGGCATGTCCGTGGTCAGTATATCGGTCAGCATGGGTAACCGGAATTTTGTATCTTACCGGCAAGGCCCGTATAAAGGACTACTTGCTTATTTGGATACCACCGTCGGTGTTACGCGCCTGCATCAGTGAATTTTCCCAAGCGAGGGGACGGACAGTCAATGCCAAATATATCAAAATTGATATAGGAGGGCCTATCCTTGCTTAGCTTTAGCATAATCAAATCAAACAAATGGATCGCAAGGCCCTCACGTCTCGCATCAGCGAGGAAAGAGGCACCGGGTATTGTTTATATACATCATAGCCCGCGCTGGGCTTCCCTTAAAACGCCAAGTCCCCGCCTGAAGTAAATGGGGACTGCCTGTAGGTTTTTTCCCTGAATAAAGACGGAGAAGCCGTATCCACCGAACAAACATAGCCCTCCATAACTATGCCGACCGTGGCTTACTTCGCTTCAACCTCCATCGCCAATGTCTGGAGAGTGGCAAGTATTCAAGCCGACGGAGGAGAGGAAACCCCGCAGTCTGCCGCCATAAATATTCCACTGATTGGAATCCTGAGCCAGAGCTGCAAGCGAATACAGCGATAAACACAGCGACTCCTCCTCAACGAGTTTACACCGGTATAATGAAAAGAAGTGCTGAGTGCGAGCTCTTCGCCCCGTTATTGAGAAAATATCGTCAGCATCGCCGTGTCCGTTGGTTGTGGTAAACTTTTGGAGCTTCTATAGGTAAATGTCTCCATCTTCACCTGCCACCCAGCGTCGCCATGCCTCATCATAAGCATGCTCCAGGTCAGCCACCCACCGTCTAGTGTTGAAGAGAGCGCATGACCACTTGCTATCCCAAAGCAATTTTCGCAAAGTTGCGAGGCGGCCTTGGCCCTCGCCATAGCCGCCGCGGCCGATGCGATACGACAGGCCCCTTGCCAGTCGGACGGCGAACTCTTCGTACTCATCTTCACTGCCAGCGATGAGGTCTTCAGCTGCCTCAGCACCTTCGGGGCCATGGGGTAATGCGCCCCTCAGTATCGATGCTGCCATGCGC
Source organism: Colletotrichum zoysiae (assembly GCA_030867305.1). NCBI lineage: Eukaryota > Fungi > Ascomycota > Sordariomycetes > Glomerellales > Glomerellaceae > Colletotrichum > Colletotrichum zoysiae. Next base: position 13,902 of record MU842991.1, on the reverse strand, counting down.
GAACACATCTTGTACGGATACCGCGGTAACGTGAGGAGTGGCGTGCTGGACCACAGAACATCTGCAGCCGTAGTATGCGCGTTACACTCGGGGGTGTCGAGAAACAGGTCACAGACACGCGCCCGCGATATATGCTGGTTCTTGGGCGCTACGTCGGTGAAGACGATTCGTTTGGCAACCTCTTGTCCTGCCCAGGCTTCCGCAGTCCTCCTAAGATTTGTCTCTCCAAGCTCGGGAAACCGCAAAAGCCACAGAATAGCATTGTCCACTTTTGAGAGGATGCGCAGCCATGTACGGAATGTTGTAGGATCAATCTTCTTCTACGTCAGGTATGCCGATGGCGGGGAAACAGAGATAAGACAAACCTTGTATAGCTGGTTAAAGTTTCCCATAATGATAGTGTCATCGGGCAAGTCGGGAAACAGTTCCTTGCGCATCTTCCAACGCCGCCTCTGCTCGTCTTCCCACGACACCTTGTGTTCATCGGGGTCACTAGACTGTGCGTGATCACAGCAGAAGAACGTATCTCGACAGTAGATGATGTTCTCCGAATACATCCAATCGCCGTGGCCTTCTTCGGTCTTGTCCTCAAAGACATCGCCGACAGTGAGATTGCCGCGCCAGGGCCGCAATGTTTCGGGCGGGATGGCAGTGGTGTCTGCAAGTAGATAGTCACACCATTCGGCGCCCAGCGTTCCGGCAAAGCCCATGAAGGACATCTGGATTGGAGCCGGCCTTGCAGCAAAGATTTCGTTGCGAGCGCCTCTGGTGTAGCCGTTGAGGTTGACAAGGATGTGGATTTTGTCTTCCACAATCTGTTCAACCAGCTTGTCGGAAGTCCAATTACTTGCATCTCGGAATACCGGTGCCTCCCTCTCGATCTGCAAACGATGAATTGACTTGTCGCTAGCTGTTGTAGCGTAACAAAATGCCTTTACTCGAGTTGTGTCATGAAACCCGAAAACAGATTGCATTCTGCGCAGTGTCAGTATATGGAGCTTCGCGGAGGTAGCAACACTTGGGCATAAGATGTGTCTTACAGGTGGGCCAAGGGGTGATTGTTGAAATCCGAGGATACGTAGCCAATGTTCAAATGAGGCGATGGCGGGGGCGGAGGCGGATAGACCGTGCTGGGTAGCCATGGGGAGCGGAGTGTTGAACAGGAGATCCTAAAGGCGTTGCGCTGCGATATCATACGGATGTCCCTGGCCGTCAGAGGACACGTAAAGGTGTGAAAAGGCAGAACCGTGGGGGCGGATGGCACCGCGAGATTGGCTGGTAGCTGAGGCCGTCTGTACTCACATGTCGTCTTCAGTCCATGAACATACATGTCACAGTACCACTGCCGCGTTAGTGCGCGCGTAGCCCGCTCCACAAGCCTCACCAGCCGCGAGCCTTCCCAAGGTCTCTCAGACCAGCTTCGCAACTTGAGGTCAAAGTCTATGCCTGTGTTTTCTGGCTGACCCGAGGCTCTGGAAAGCAGCGGGGCCAAAGTCGCGAGGTCGTTCTCTTGCAGAACACCCAATCCCCAGGCTGAAGCATCAGCAAGTTGGCGAGACACAATATCAATAACCTTCTTCGTGAGACCGGACCCTTGATCATGCTTCGTAGCATCAAAGATCATGCCATCATCATCGACATGCCAGCGGTCGTACAGACCACCCTGCAACAAGGCGCCACCACGGCCCCTCCAGTCGCACACTGAATTTAGGGCTGTGGAAAGCCCACAAACCGCCTCGGCGAAGTCCGGATTGGAGCGCACAGCCCGTTTGTAGTATGCAATGGCATCGCTGATACGTCCACGATCCTTCACAGCATTGGCGAGATTCGTCAAAGCAATGTCGAAGTTGCCGTCGCACTGAACAGCCTGTTCGTACATTTGAATCGCAAGATCGAGTTGCCCGATGTCCTTGAGAAGACTGCCAAGATTCGTGTGCAGGTGAACATGCTTGGGATCCAGGGTAAGGCCATAGTTGTAGTATGCAAGAGCCAGAGCAAGTCCACTGCCGGGCGGAATGCCAGGGATGTTGGGCAGAGACGACAGTGTCCCGGGCGAGGTGGCTGTTGCGGTTTGTTGGACGCTCGCAAGCAGGATGCCCACGTTGTTGGCGGTAGAGGGGCTCTCCTGCAAGGACAATGATAGATAGTACAGAGCCAGGATATCGCCAACTCCGGCTGACTTCCTAGCAAGGCCCGTTGCTGGTGATCCCGACGACATGGCATCCTGAAATATCTTGGCAAGCGACAGTAGCGAATTGCTCGTGGTTTGAACTGCCGCTCGCTTAGGGCCACCCTCGGGGACAAATCGCAGGCCCGGAAGGTCGCCGTTGTTAGAGAAGACCAGTTTTGCAGTGCGTCTCGCCTTTTCTGGGGGCAACAGCAAAGGACGCGCTGAATTTACTGTGTCAGTGACACCCTGGATACCACTATTTGGGGCAAGGACCTGTTGAATTTGCCGCATAAGTCTCTGGACCGAAGTCGTTCGCCTGCCAGTGCTTATCAACACTGCTTCTTCAAAAGCTTCGGACGCTCCCGCAATGTCCTTCAGGCTATAAAGCATTGTTCCTTTGGCATGAACAAGGGCGAGGATGCGGCCATTCTCAGTGCCGGGGATGGCATAACCACTCGAACCAAATCCAGGCTGAGTCTGGTTTTCGTGCAAAGAGTTCAATGCCGGTTTGCGTAATACATCTGCTGGAGTATTAGAAGAGCTGGATGCAGCATGCTCCGTCGAATCCTCTGGCAGTCTCAAGGCTTTTTGTACAAAGCCAATGACATCGACGGCATCGAGGCTCTTCTTCTTGTAAAGGAGACCGACTAAATGCTCCACAGCCTCGAGATACTGAGGTCGAGTCTTGATTGCCTTGAGCCAGCACTTTTCGGCCTCATCTTGTCTGTCGAGACAGTAAAGAGTGGCCGCCATGTTAGACATGGCTTCTATGTGGCTATACGACAAGTCAGCAAGCAAAGCTCCTTATTGGCATGACTTCATAATTGAGCCTTGGTTACCAGTCCAGGGCATGACATACCTGGGCTCTAGTGAAGTAATGCGGCCAAACCACTCCAAAGCCTCCTCAAAGTGCTCCAAGCCATAGTGCAAACAACCTCCCAGTAGTACGCCGTCAATCCACTTCCAGTCGCTCTGTTCACAGAGATGGCTTAGAATTTCCAAAGAGCTCTTGGCATTTGCGAGAGGTGAGCCCCTCGAAAGCTGATTTGGGAGTAATGAGCCACTTGAGCCCACGACAGGGAAGGAGCCACTCCTGAACTCCGCCACACCGCCGTTCCAGCCAAATGACTGTGCCGTGAGTGGAGGTTTGCTCCCTGAAGATCCAACCAGCATGTTGCCCTGGTTGCTCGTCAGGTTGACGTTAGCTATCATAGCGGCGTCTCCAGGGAAGAATAGATTTGGGGCTAAAGTAACCATTGGTTGTTTTGGTGGTTTGGGATATACCACCATTCTCGAGGTAGTGCTCAAGGCCGAGCCGGGCCTGAGTTGCTGAGTTTTCCGTCCGTGATGAAGATACGCAAGCAAATCGACATAGCTCCGATGTGCTTGGGCGAGTACCTTTTCTCTAAACCCTCCCAATGGGTTTGGCTGGTTCACTGTACCACCGGCACTGATGGCTTGGGGCGTTTCTAGGGTCAGAGCCTCCAAATTGAACTGAGCTGGCGGCAGGAAGCCCGAACCGTAATTCGAAAAGCGGGTGTGAGGATGCGGCAGGGTGAAGTTGGCCGATGGCCCTAGCATTTGATTATGCATATTAGAGAAGCGGTAGTCGTACATCGACGGTGATGGCGACGGCGTATGGTGCATCGGAGGACCAACAAAGCTCTGCTCCTGCTGGTACGTTGAGAGCCAAGGGTTTGCTGACTGCAGAAGCCCAGGAGTGATGGCACCGGCATCATCCGCAGGAAGGGCTCCCGGAAAGTAGGGCCCGGTAGTGAATATCCCATTCCTTGGGCGAAGCTGGGTAGTAGAGCCGAGAAACGGCGACATTTCTGGCATACTGAAGCCATTCAACAAAGAGCCCGGGGTAAGATGAGGTTCGGAAAGCTTGCCGGTAGGTAAGGACTGGTGTACCATATCCTGCCCAAGTGACCACTGTTGTTGGGCTGGAGGCATCACGTTGAAGCCATCGCCCAGTCGATCGCATAAGGCATTCTTAGCACTCCGGTTCTGATTTACATGTGTCAATCTAGGAAAGCGGTTCGGGTCTGCGGTGGGGTAAAGGCGGCTCGCGCTGTAGGCAGTTGGTGCGGCGGGCAGGATCATTTGCTTTAGGGGCGGTGGCCCAGAAGCAAAGTGTGTGAGAGAGCCATCATAGCCCGCGTCGACGGTACCGTTCGGTGTCTTGCGTCGTAACTGATGCTCTGGTCCGTCGGAGAAAGGAGACTGGCCAGCGACGGTGGCAGCTCGGCGCTGAAAAGATTGGCTTGGGTGTGAAGTATGGATCGGAATGGATCTTGGCGTTTTGCCGTCAAGGTACCGGGGGTTTGTAGGGTCAACTGGCAAGCGGCGCATATGCTGATCATAAGAATAGGCGTTGGTTTGAGAGAGATGGTACTGGTTCTGTTGATGTTGTAGATGGTTCTGCTGCTGCTGCTGTTGTTGTTGCTGTTGTTGTTGTTGCTGTTGTTGTCGTTGAAGGTGGTGGTATTGATGCCTCTGCTGTTGCTGGGTTGGAAGAGCGTCGAAGTTTGGCGGTTGTTGCACCATATGGTGCATCTGTACTTGAGGCAACATGAGTTTTGCTATAAAGAGGAAGAGGAAGCGCTCCGAAATGACATGCGGCGGTTAGACGGATGAAGGAGCAGAGCCCACGAAATGGGAGGAAGGCGAAGAATAGACTGGATACAATGATCCGAGAACCGGTTGTCATTGCTTGCTGGCTAAAGCATGGCTGACTGACCCGCTGACGGGCATGGCATCTGGGCTGCCTTGTGGTGAGGGCAATTGATGCCAACGCCCGACACCAGTGCCACCGGCCAATATGGCCTTTTGTGCCTGGAGTTGCACTTCCCCCTTGGTTCCGAGGCGAAAAACGCGAGGTAGGGAATAGGGCGAAGGATGCAATGTAGGTTCGTCCTCGGTTCGGTGCAATTGTGACGGGGACGTCTTCGATCGGGTCTTTGGTCGGAACGGAAGGCGGCAAGAGTAGGTCCGTACCTACGATGAGGGTGAACAACGGCGGCGGCGGCGGTGGCGCGACGGGAGGTTGAGAGAATAGCGTGAGGTGCTCTGTCAACGGATGGATGTTTGCAAAAGAAAGGTGAAGCGAAACAATGAAACTATGCGACTAGTGTCACTGTCAAAGTACTGTAGCGGCAGTCGTACGATAGCGGTAAAGATGGAGGTAGCTGTGGGCGGAGGAGGCACGGGGGTGGCTGTCACCTTGGGCAAGGAGGGAAGGTTAAGTCCAGCTTGCTACGGCCTGAGATAGTCTGTGGTAGTGTGATTTTTGGCGCAGCTTCTCGGGGTTGGGCTGATTGACTTGTTCGTCTCGATCTGCGCTCAAGAACCTGCCCAAGGGTGCTCTCCCTGTCTGTCCACTCCTCTGTCTGCCCCAGCTTGCGTGCGTTTGGCCTCCGGCCTGAATGTGGCGTGCGTGGACGTGTACCACGTCGGTACGTACCCCAGCGTCCTGGATTTGTCAGGGATGGTTATCCCCCAGAGTTGTATGCCTGTACGGCCTACGCAAAGGTCAGCACACAGGCCTGCATCTGCGCCGCTAGGTCTGGTATTGTGGCCCGTAAGATGCCTTGAATGATGGTAGCCGCGAGTTGAATGGCGATCAGTATGGGTGACGTTTGTCTCTCGTATAAGTAGGTAGTGTGGTAGTGTAGCCAAAGTATAGTAGATGAAGAGGAGTACCTAGATATGCGACCGGAGTGAGAGCGAAACATGCATGCATAGCTACCTACCTAGGTAGTACACGGTACCGAAGCAGGGCCGAATATGCGGGTATTACTTGGTGGATGTGATGCCACTGGCCAAGTAGGTAGGTACCTGTGGTCACCTACGTGTACGGATACGCACATGAGTGGGCTTGGCTTCATTTCTCGCAGCTTTTCTCCGCTCGGCACCATTTGAATGAAGCCTTTCCTCTATGCCTCGATGCCTTCTGTTTTACCTAGGTGGTGTCACCTGGTTTTCTACTTAGCAGGTAAGCAAGGTGGTAATGAAATAGTACGCAATACATGTTCCCTGAACTCCATGAAGACTACTAACGCAAGCGAAGCCTTCATAAAGCCAATGTCTACCTCTTCTACCTACTATACAGCCGTGACTTGGCTATGTACTAGACATCTGACTCGATTGCTCATCAAAGATATATACCTACACGGTGCTGGATGATAAGACAAAGTGTAGAGATTTATTGAGGCGACCGTGTCGACGTGGGTTTTACTACGCTGCCTCGATTCTCTGTGTACTATTGTGTCTTTTTCTCTACAAACCACCGCTACTGTGCTGTCTGTTCTAGTCTGGGCCTGGAGCGTCTGTTCATCCAACGGTCATTTGATACCTCTCGGACTGCTTTCGCTGATGGATATATGACAGGATAGATTGGTTATAGTGCAGGAATGCCTTCTTGGGTATGCGAGTTGTATATGGATACGGATCGGGTTTCCACCCGCGGCCATTGTTTCCTGGCGGTGGTTTACAACTGATGCCAATCAAGTCCCAAAAAGCCTCCGGAACAAAGCGAGTTTATTTTGTACTATCAGGCCATGGTAGGGGGACGTTTTTATCTACTCTTAGCATGCTTGGAGTCATAGATATTGCGGCATAAAGGCAGGATTTGTTTGGGCCACGGATTCCAGCGACTGTGCATCGCGGCCTAGAAAACAAATCGAAGATATTTCAAGTTCAAAATAGAAAATAGTTGCTTCCATGCTAGCATTCATTTGCGAGCCAAGATGTGGAAGACAACCCAGATTGAGTGCTGGGCTACATGTATAATCACGCTCAAGTTTGTAATAAAATGGGAACGTACCCACGAAGAGTAGGGCACATTCGATGGTCAAAAAGGGTGCGCATGCACGGCCATTGCATCGCTTATCGAGGGCCGTCAAAAAATGAGGGCGGCAAATATCGGTTGGTCATTTGATTTGGTCATTTGGCAAGTCTTTTTTCTTTGCCCAAGGTTATCCCTTTTGGGTAGTCCCCTTAATGCAGAACCATTCCTAAACTCCAGAAGTCATGCGAGAGTGTCCATCCAGCCATTGACCTCCTTTACTCCTCTGGGACTGTGCACCACATATGTCAGCTGCCTACTCAAACCTCTCGACTAGTATAGGACACTTACTGTCAATCTCACCGGCCTCGATGGCCTCGGTGATTGCCTTAGGGGTCTTGCCATCGACTTGGCATCCAACACTGTAGGCCGTTCCCAAAATCTCCTTGACAGTACCCTCCAGCGATTTGGAGAAGGACTTGTGGCGCATGGTTCTCGCAATCTCGATGATCTCATCGAGAGGAACAGACTTGTTGTGCTTTATGTTCTTCTCCTTCTTCCTGTCACGAGGGGGTTCTTTCAGTGCCCGGATGATAAGGGAAGAGGCGGTAGGGACGACGGAGACAGCGGCTTGGCGGTTCTGGATGGTAAGCTTAACCGTCACGCGGAGGCCCTTCTGTTAAATCATTGCCGTTAGTAGTGTTCTCGTCGAAGGGTCTTCGCGCTGAGAAATTCGCATCATACCCAGTCACCGGTGGCTTTGGCGATATCTTCACCAACTTTCTTAGGCGAGAGACCGAGAGGACCGATCTTGGGGGCCAGGGCGGAAGAGGCACCGACCTCACCTCCAGTGGCGAGGAGGTGACTGTACTCGAGCACTAGGTTAGCGACTTTTTTTCTTCGACTCAACGGCAGAGACTGGAATGACGAACATGACCTTGACCTCATTGGGATCGAATTTAGGAGCTACAAGCAGAGTCCAACGTTAGCATCTCGAGGACAAAAGTAACAGGGCTGACCGGCGGCAGGGGGAGGACATACGCATTGTGACTGCTCTCGAATCTGGGGTCTGGTAGGAAAGTTGGTGATCGAAGGAAGAAATGAACTCTAGAGGGCGACGGGGAAAAAAGCGAGATAATCCAGATTGTGCGCCGTAGGGCAGGTGCAAATTGGTAAAGACCTGAGCCACACCTTCCAGGAAAGTGGCTTTGACGGGTTTAACGAGAGGGTGACCAATCACTGAGCTTTCTGCAGGGAAGGGCGAGTGCGCTAGGCCGTCCCCAAGGTCACGTGTGTCTTAAGCCACTGACACAAGCCACATGCCGATGAGGGAGTCCCGCAAGTGGTGAAGTTCAGCCACCTACCTATTGAAAGGTACGTAGCTCTGTGTTTTCTGACGAACAGTTGCGTTGGTGGGGGCGGGGTAGTAGATACGGGCACGGATGTAAGTACCTACCTACCGACAGGGCCCATGCAATGGAATTTGGTACATCGAAATTTCACCCATCTGCACTTCTACTATCAACAGAATGCATTACACGCCCATAGCGGATAATCACAAGTAATGCTACAACTAACCCAGTAGTCAAATTGGGTGTGTTCAATGGTAAATTCTCTCACATCGTTGTATTTTTGCTGCTTCTATACCAACACGCACGAACACCCTTTCTTATTACGTCGAGTAGTCTATGTAGAAACTGCCATCGAAGAAGAGACCGAAAAGGTCGATAGGCAACGGTATGGCATGATGCAGAGTCCCTCTTCCCAGCTCCCGGCAGTATATAACGAGATTTTGGACCTGACACGCCTGGGCCTATTCGAATGAACTGCAGCTAGACCATGCCAGGCGAGTCTCCGTTGCACCTTTGACAAGTCATATACAGGCGTGACGAATACTTCCTGTCTCGTACCCTGCTCATTCTCGACACGCCTCAGCCTCAGCATGGTTACAGGACATCTGGTTAATTAGTGCCACTGACGGCGAGCCTGGACGTCACTGTTAGCCAATCGATCCTATCAAACTTAGGAAGCGAGTCGGTCATACTTCATGAGATGGTCCATAAAGGTCTGCAGAGAGACATCGTCGGTGAAGATGGTCTGTGCATTCTGCGCGCCCACGCCGCCATATGCACCAGTGGTGTGCGTTGTCGAGGGGTTTAGTTTTGAAAGTAAGAATCGGGCTTGTGATCCTCCTGCATCACAGACAATGAACCGTGGAAGCGGGAATCTGTCAGTGATAAGATCCTATGCATTGTCAGTCGATATAGCATCTTCAACAACATCCCACACCGGCAGAAACCTACTCTGGCATCCTCTTTGGGTTGCTCAAGCAACGAGGCAAAATTCTCATAGCCCTCCTGATCCTGGTAACCTGCCTTTCTCCATTCCGCCACGGTTTCTCCATGGAAAATAAGTATGTGAAAGAATGTGTCAAGAAGAAGGATATGGGTTGGTTGAATCGAAGTTGAGTCCAGCAGAACGGGTTGGCCACCCTCCTGGTCGAAAGTGTATGAATCTAGCGTAGGCTGGATCATGATGAGCGAGTTGCTCACATCCTCATGGTTAAGGACATGGCGGTAGAAGGCTGTCTCGTCGGGAGAGTTGTTGAAGACCTGGAGGAACTGGCTCCGCCTGAGATGGAACATGAACTGTGGGTATAGGGTGAAGTTCTTCTCCAATCTGAAAGATGACGGATCATCCTTGCGGTAGTCTGCAAAACGGGAACAGAGTCTGATGAGCATTCTGTCAACCCAACGCAGAACATCCGGTCCGTCGTCTACCTCAGCCTTGAAAACAGCAATGCGGGACATAAGAACTGCTGCAGCTTCCTGGTCGAAGGACTGTGCGATCGCCGGGTCCCCGGCTGGTCCGCTGAGGTTTCTGGCAATCGTTGTTACTCTCAAGTGGAACTGGCCAGAAGAGTGCTGATAGTATGTGAGAAACTGAATCATGCCCTTCTGGGGTGTCTGCTGATGCTGCGTGGGACCACCTTGGCTCGCAATCTCGAAGTAGACACCATAACTGGCGTTTGGGTCGATGCCGCACATCTTCCAAGAGCACGTATTACCTATTCCGCACTCCGTTTCTCCCACCGATGTAGACTTCTTGTTGAGCGAGATGGCATGGCCAATCAGGCCCGTGACCTTGAGTTCCTTGGTCGTCAACACCTCGAGCGTGGCGTTAAATCCCATAAGCAAGTTGTCATCACCGTCTTTTTCGAATACGCGGATGAAGGATTGTCTGAACATAGATGAGGTGAAGCTGTCAGTCAGGATCATATGACCGCCAGTTGAGTTGCAGAGCCCCTTCATCTCCAGGAGACCGACTTGATCGAGACAGCCAGCAAAAATGTCAATGATATGCCCATTGTGTGCAGTTCTCTTGGCAAGATTGTCATAGAACTAGAAGGATGCGTCAGCTAGATTATGGGGGGATGTATGCCGATCTACACACCTTGAGAGCCTTCTTGTAGTACTTGATGTTGTCACGGTCAATATCGTGATGTGATCGTATGGGTTCTCGTAGCTCAGGACCAACAACCATGCCTGGCCCTTCCGTCGCAGGGCCGCCAGCAAACAGCATGATGCGGCCACCAGCATGCTGGAACGAGGACTCGAGTAGTCCCACGGCCACACTGAGAGCTACGCCAGAGCATCGCAGGCTCCTGCGATCATTGGCAACGGGCCAGGGGTCCTTTTGTAGTTGTTCAAGCGCCTTTGTGAGCTGGAATTCGGCCTGCTGAACGGGCAACAAAAACCGCGAGGCAGGACCAGCTGGCATCGGTCTTCCCGCTTGCTGCTGAGGCACGCCAGGGCGCATCGCCGGGGATAGTAAGCCTAGCATTTCCTGAACCTGCTTCGCAGAGTAGTCCTTGCTCCCACGGAAGACGTATGACTTGGCACATTCGGTGTAACCAATCTCGTGAACTTGGGCCTGTTCAGATCATCAGTTGGCATCACAGCTTAACGACTTCAACAATTTCAAATACCATTGTTCCATATGTGATCAAGCCGACAAGCGCGTTCTCCGGGAGAAGACTTAGGCTCATGACCAGCGACTCCTTGAGAGCAGCCAAGCTATCCTCCTCCTGGCAGGTATCCACGACATAGAGGAAAATGGGAGGGCTTGGTGCCGGCCGTGATAAGCGATATTCTATTGTGGTGTTGGAGGGATGCAGTTCAGGGGGGATGGCATTGGCGGTTATGTCTTTGTAATGAGGCGGGAGGGGGTTCCTCGAGAGACAAAATGGGCAGATCCATAGACGAGCCCGTACGTCTACTGAGCTACATGACACGAGGTTAGTATAGCTTAACATGGTGGACGATGTGATGCCTCACCAGAAAGGGTTGAGAACCGAGCGGCATGGTTGCTTGCAAGTGACGGGCTCAAACTGGAGAAGAGGCGTGTCGGGCTTTTCCTTTAGAGGGGTATAGAGGGCACCGATGGGAACAACTAGGCGGGACGCTTCCTACATGTGCAATTGTCAATAGGTGAAAATAAGCTGAAAATGTGACAAGTGCAGCATACCATACGAGAGCTGGGAAAGACGTTCCAACTGAGACGAACACCATCACGGTCCTCGACCTCGCTCCACTGCTCTTTGAGAGCTTCGTAGTCCATTGTTGCTGAGGTGGAAGGCAGTAATGGCCAACCAGAAGCGTTTGGTATATGAAGGGTAAGTCGTTAAGTGAATAGGTATTCGGACCGAATGCCACAGCGAAGTTGTTTGTTTGATCCTGGAGCTGGCTACCCGTTGGAGTGGTTAGGCGTTAAGAATCGGTCAGCTATGTGTGGGACACAGTTCGATAGGTAGCTTGAAGTGGCCACGTTCTGTTAGGAACTAGGGATGGCTTGAACTTAAGCATGTGGCTTGACGGCAATGTGGCAGGAACTAGCTGAAGTGGGTACTGAGAAAGTATAGATACAGGTGTAAAAGTATAGGTACACCTAGGTAAAAAGTAAATACAGAAGGTAAATTAGGTATAACTGCTAGGAAAATATTAACAGTATTTCTAAAATACATTTTACTCCTTAAAAGTATAAATTCTAATAGTACATATATTTTACTCCTAAGGGTACTTCTACTATAGAGTATATATTAATAAATATAATTATTTTAAACCTTATAAATAAATTAGTATAGTTTATTTAGTAAATATAATATTTTAGTATATAAAATCTAATATATAGTATTTCTAAGTTATATTATATTTTAAAAATATAATATAGTATAGAATATATAATAATAAAAGGTAAGTATTAAAATAAACTTTACTTTAAGTATAATATATAAAATAAGTAAGCTGTCTAGATAAATAAGCTAGCTAGTCCCTTATTATACCTTAAAGGGTATATCTTTAACTACTTATTAAAATATATATTATATATAAAAAAGAATATAACTTTCTATATTATATCTAATAAGAGTCTATATCTAAGATTTAAATTCTCTAATATTTAGCTTCTAGAGTTATAGAGATATAGAACTTAAGCCTTATTTAAGACCTACTCTTTCTATTTCTCTTTATTTCTAGTATATAAAGTTAGTATATTTTATATAGACTTTTATTATTAGTTCTATAGAGTATAAAAGCTCTAGATATAAGTTTTCTTATTAATTTTTATTAGTAACTTACTTTTTAATAAATAGTTAAAGATATACCCTTTAAGGTATAATAAGGGACTAGCTAGCTTACTTATCTAGCTAGCTTACTTATTATATATATAAGCAGGCTTATAGCTATTTACTATACGATTATATAACTTTAGCTAAAAATAACTTCTACTTTAACCAGCCAGCTAATTTACTAGTAAACAGTACCTCTATTATATAACTTTAATAGTTAATAGGTATATAACTTTTAAGTTCTAAAATAAGGTTTAATATTACACTTTAGAGCCTTTTAACTTCCTCTTATCTAAACGCCTAACCCTAGATAAATTACTCTACCTAAAAGAAACACTACTAATTTAAGCCCTTTTCTATTACTACTATCTAGAACGCTGTCCTCTAAGACCCTTATACTATCCTAATCTAATAGATCTAATATCCTACTACTACTATTAGTAAATACCCTAAGTATTATAGTATTATAGCTAAACTTACCTATTACTAAGCTTTATATATTATCTACTATTTAGCCTTAATAGCCTAGCTAGCTATATCTATAATATTAGTAAAGTAAGACTTATCCTCTAGCTTATTAAGTAAATCTAAAGAAACTAAATCCTTATAGAGATATTAGATTTTACTTTTAATCTTAATTTTAAAGCTATTAGTTTAGTCTTTAGCTAGTAGCTCTAAAGTAAAGATTACTATATTAAACCTTAGTTCTAAAAGGAGAAGGATATATACTATATTCTTTTTAATAACTATAAAGCTAAATTACTTAATAAGAGCACTTATTAATATAGAATCTCTATATATAGTACTTAAAGAGCTATAATTAGTAGTTTAAAAGAAGCTCTATAGGTTTTTAATAGTTAGAAATATTATAATAGTAGTAATTTAGTAAAGATAGATAAGATAAAAGAAGGATAAGTCTAGAGATAGCTTCTACCTTTTATATATCTAGCTATAGCTAGTAAGGTTACTAGTAAGTAAGGCTATCTCTAGTACTATTATTAGTATTTAGTATAACTTATAGTATAAGGTTTTTAATAACCTTAGTAGTAGAGTTTAGAGTTAGTATATAGCTTATAAGTTAGTTACTTTATTAGTAGTAAAGCTATTATAACCTTAATAGTAGATTTAATAGTACTATTATTACTATTAAGGTTATTACTAATATTCTAATACCTAAAGGTTATTTATATATACTATAGTTAAAGTAAAGTTAGATTTAGTAGTTACCCTATATTATTAGGTATTATTTACTATATTAAGATATTAAGATATAGTATAGGCTAGAGGTACTATATATTAGGTTTTATATACTATAAT
>MU842990.1:0-84859 GCA_030867305.1 Colletotrichum zoysiae | reverse complement strand
CCCCTGCTTACGCGCCCGCCTCGTCGACAGGACAGCGACGGAAGCAAGAAAAGCAACAGCAGCAGCAGCAGCAGCGCCAAGAAGCGGCCCATACCCCCGGCGCCCCCTCTCCTTCCTCGTCCTCATCCATGTCCTCATCCCCATCCTCTTCACCGTCCTCGCAGGCACCCACGGGCGCCCTGGTCCCGACCTCGACATGGGCTGTGGAAGCAGCAGCAGCAGCAACCCCGGCCTTTACAGCCAACGGCGACAACGACGCGGGGGTACAGCTGTCCCGGTCGGAGCCGCCCAGGAGAGTAAAAAGCCAGCGCGTGTGCGCTCTGACGGCAACGCTGACGGCCCTCGAGTACCTCGGCCGGGCGCGGCCGCTGATAGAGCTCCGGGAGGAGGACATGGACGACCTGTACGACCTGTTCCTGCAGCGTGCGTACGAGAGCCGAGCCCGGCGGGGCCCGGGTTCGGGTTCGGGTTCGGGCTCGGACCCCATGGCGGATTCGCTGCTGCCGCTGGTGCAGTTCAACCTGTTCCGCGGCCTGATGGAGAACTCCAAGACGCTGGGCATCACCCTGTCCATGATCTGCGACGACGACTGCATCTCCCCGTACGGCAGCGACCCCGCGTACGGCACCGCCGCCGGCGGGTGGGCCGCCGCCCTGCCGTCGTCCCTGCGCCCGACGCGGACGCAGCTGACGGCGGCGCACCACCCCTGGATCGACCTCCTGCCCCTGCCGCGGATGCGGGACAACCTCATCGAGGCCGGGGGCGCCCTGGACGAAGACGAGCTGTGCCTCGACCTGATCGGGAACGGGGACGCGCCGTCCGGACAGGGGGGCATGATCCTTTGGGGGGAGCCGTGGGACCCGCGGAGCTGGGAGGTGACCGAGGAATTTGTCGAGAGGTGGAGGTGGGTTCTCAAAGGGTGCGGGGAGCTGGTCGCGTCCTCAAACTACTGGAGGGCCAAGCGGGGCGAGAGGAAAATGAGGGTGAAGCTGAGCTATGACGGGGAACCGGCTCACAACGGAACATGACGTTGAGGTTCCCCGGAGAACTTGTCGTGGAGATGCTCCGGCTCTACTGCGTCATGTCACCACAGGACATGACGCCTCGTCTGCGAATATACCCGGAGCCGGTACCACCTATTATAAAACGCGCCTCTCCTTTTCTCATGTGGCGTTTTGCAGGCGAGCGGCCCAGCAAAGACTTTGGAGATGCTCGAGGAAAGCCAGCATCTGACGCGGGTGCTTAATAAGTCGTCACCAGCAAGGCGTCTTTCGGGAGAGGTCCTGGTCAGACTTTGCATTTGCTAGATACATTTCTTTTTGAAAGAGCAACGGAGTGAGAGCCAAAACGTGTGCCCCCCACCCTGCCTATAGCATTCGCTCCCAGTCCGTTATGCTATCGTCGCGTAGGGCTCTCGTAATGTGCATTCCCATCACCTTCGTCCCTCGCGACGCATCTTTGCGACGTAAATCTCGTGATGTGCTTCCTTCGCAACCTTCCTCATACGATCAACTCCCACCGCCTGCGTCCTTTGTTCAAATTGCAAGAGTTGGTCCCGAGCACCGATTCAGACCTTCATTGCGTCCCAAGAGCAGGTCCACAGCCTCTGGGTATTTGTGCTGCTCATGATCTTGATGCGGGCACCAGTCTTGGATAGAGCCTTGTTGGCGACTTTGGTCGAATGAACAGGGGACATCCACTTTGAGCCAATGACGATGGTGTTGAGTCGAGGGAATCCATCCTCTCGAGCTTTGCAGATAGACCGGATCATGTTGTGGACTGCCTTCTTGTAAGCAATAGCCTCGGGGCTGCTGGGGACCAGCCGCATGTACGGAGTGTGAAAATGGGTCAAAGCGAACGAGCAATCGAGGAAAAGCTTTTCCAACTGGGCTGGAAACTTGTTGGGGAGCCTGAAGGTGCTGGAATCCGAAATGTCAACGAAAAAGGCATCGACTTCCAGACGAAGCTCCTTGAGGTTGGCCATCTCAGGGAGACAAGTGATGGTATGGGTGGCAGAAGACCGAAAAAAATCCCTCGAGCGTCCTCCGTTGCGGAGTGACAACTCTCGAATCTGAGGGCAGAAGTTTGTCAAGGTGGTATTCAGACACTCATTGGTGTCGGGGTCCGAATTGTAGGACTGGGGCGCCACGCTGAGACACTGCAGGTCAGGGCAGTGACGCAAGAACTTGGAGAGGGTCGAAGCCGTGCAGGAACTGGCAAACAGATTGACCTTCGTAAAGGGAAGCCTCATGCTGGGGTCAATGTCGTCAAGGTTGCTCCATTTGTCCATGTCTCCCGTGAAGATGAACTCGCGGAGATGGGGTGAAGCAGTGAGGGTTTTGAAAGGATGGTAGGGTACACCTTGGATTGTCTGGACCGTCTTTCGCAGATAATGTTTGCTGGAGATATTGAGAGTCTTCATGGCCGGCAGGAGGGCTGTGCCGGGGTGGGGGCTTGACAAGGAGGTGAGAGCGAGGCCTGCGGCCAGGAAGTTGTCCAGAAGATCCCAGTAATAGTAGCCGGTATCGAAGGTGAGATGCCTTGTTTCGTTGACGAGAAAAAGGAACAAACCGCAGATGTATTGAACGTCGTCGGCAAGCTTGTTGCTATTGAGAGATCTGAGCAGAATGATAAGCTGACGGTCGGATTGGGAGACGCGGGACTCGTCGATGGGGGCCCAGTCGCGCCCAGATTGATGGCGGACGACATTCCAACGGTCGGCGTGAAGGCTGACACTGCGGATAAGCTTCCGAAGAGGAGGGTTCTCGATCAGACTTCTTGTAAGACAAGCAAGCTCGGCCACACGTAGGATGCTGATATCGCGATAGAGCTCTTTCCGAGCGAGATCGCGACCGTCGCGACTGGTGAGGCTGAAGTCTCGAAGTAGACGGCGACCACCGACAGCAGACATGTTCTCAACGACCATGGCGCGCATCTCAGTGGGCAAGAAGGAGAACTTGAGCGGCCGCGTCTTGTCGACCTTGTTCTTCTTGGAGGGCTTCTTGCGTGCCGGTACGCAGCGCTTCGGCTTTACGGCTGTGGATGGTGCCATCATGGAAGCTGATCCTATTGCAAGGAGATTTGAAGTGGTCGCCGAAGTGCTTGAGGTAGAGGTCGGATCCGTGTTGTTGAATCCTGGGACCCTTGAGCTTGTATTACCCATTGACGAGGGCAGGAGAAAAAAGAAGAGGATGATGATGAAGAGAAGGTGACGATGTCCGCAAGGTGTGAGGGAAAAGAGGAGGACCAGAAACGAAGGCGCGAAGTGTGAGGAAAGCGCCTGTCGAGCCCGCGGTGAACTCCTTCCCTACACTGAACTGGAGATCGAAGGAGAGAAAGAGAGGGAGGAGGAGCCTTCCACACGGTGGGTTGGTGGGACACGTGATGTCGAGGGTGGCTGTAAGGAGGCGTCGAGGACGAGGACGAGGGTGAGGAAGGTTCTTTTCGAAGCAAGAAGGCGCCCGTTGTTTCCATAGTCTGCTGAAAGCCTGTGAAGGTGCGATCCAATCTCAAGCGCGAGGGTGGGTGGTGGAAGGCGGGGCAAGTCCATGACACAGTCGAGGCAGCAAGCCGGGCAACACTAAAAGCGACTGAGTTGAGAAGGTGTCGATAGCAACAATTACCATTTGGTTTGGTTGAATGTGACTGAAGAGTGATGTATCTAGAGCAACGTCAGAGTGAGGATGAGGACCACTGACTGACCTTATGATACAACTGCCTGAGTGTTTGCCTGTGTTGGCTGCAGTCTGAAAGATGGCAGCGTGCGTTGCAGCATGATGAGAAGAATTGCAAGGCACTCAAAAGTAAAGCTGAGTGAGATTGACAAAGGCAGCAAAGGATAAAAGGAGGCACTGAAATCAAAAGTGAAAGCGATGTATGTGACTTTGTCTGTGACTGGGTAAGTGTAAACAGGCAGGTGGGAAAGGTCTTACCTTGCTTGGGCTTGTCAGGTCAAGGATAAAACTGGAATACAATTGAACCATTGTGAGCAACTTGAGGACCTTGCTTCCAGCTCTCGGTGATCAGAAAAACTGGCTTTTTGCTGCTGGAACCCGCCCCCCCCTTGGGCGATTGGAAACAAATGCATGGAGATAGACCTGCTTTGCCCCTGCTGGAAAAGTTTGAGAACTGTAATGTTACTTTGGATTGCTGCCAAGTCGTAAGAGGTAAGTCGTGAGGTTTGAGGTGTAAGGTATGAGGCTTGAAGTGTCAAGTGTGAGGATAGAAGCAACAAAATCGCAGAAAAAGTAGTAAAGGACAAGTGAGAAAAAAGATGATTTGAAAAAGGAGTTTGGCGTCTTTCAATTTGCCCCAGAAGTGTGCCTTCCTTGTTTGACTACTCCTTTCCTACCTACCCAGAAAGGCTTCGAAACACATCAGCTATAACCTCAGGCGCAAATGCAAAGTCCTTCTCGACTCTCTCATTCATCCCCCAAGCCTCCTCACTTCCATCCAGTACCGTCGCTCTCCTCATGTCCCT
This sequence comes from Colletotrichum zoysiae, assembly GCA_030867305.1. Lineage (NCBI taxonomy): Eukaryota > Fungi > Ascomycota > Sordariomycetes > Glomerellales > Glomerellaceae > Colletotrichum > Colletotrichum zoysiae. The sequence goes on along the minus strand of MU842990.1, from coordinate 80,379 downwards.
CTTGTGAAGCCCAGCAAGTGGCGTCCCCCGATGGAGCGTACAGGTGTTATCCCACATGACAAGGTCACCAACCTCTTGCCACGGAACCGAGACGACAAACTTGTCTTGGGTGGCATGCCGATACAGAAACTCCAACTTCTCCCTTCCCTCTTCCGTCTTGAGCCCTTCGATATGGTGGCAATGCGACGGCACAAATAGGCTCATCCGCCCGCTTGCCTGATGTAGCTGTGCGACCCTGTGCTTGCTCATCGAATGCTTTGCCGGCTCAAGCTTGGCAAAGAACTCAGGACATGCTTTCTTGCGCGAGTGCCAGAACGAGTGGCCCGCGACATAGTCTTTTTTCATCAGCTCCTGCTTCCAGTACTCGGGGAGCTCGTCCCACGCCGCTCGCGTGTCAACGAAATCCGTGTTACCGCCGCCACCCGCGGGAGGGATCTCGTGCGCGAGGAGAATGGAGTAGCTTGCCCGCCGGGAGTTGAAGCTGCTATCGACGTGGAAGAGCATATTTCCCTGCTCAACCAAATGACTTTTGTCAGCCCTACTTCTATTTTCTGACTACCCCAGGGAACAAGTCTGTTACCTTGCTAATCTGAGCCCTAGGATCGCTCGAGCTGATGACGTTTCCGTTGCCGTCGATGTTGCCCTGGTCCGTCAATTCGGGACGGCTCATTCGCGACGGCGCCCCAGTGTCCTTGCGGCATTCAAGCTCACCGAAGCGGCTGGCAAAAGCGACATGACGCTCGTCGTCTAGACCCGTCTTCCGGAAGACCAAGACGCCATACTGCACATCGCAATCCGTTAGCGGCCGTCTTACAAGTACGTTTTTGCATACAAGGGGAACTGACCTTGGAGATAGCATCCCTGATCTCCTGGAACACATCTTCTGTTAGTGGTTTTGAGAAGTCAACACCGCGGATCTCCGCTGCAATGGTCGGATGAAGGGGTTGTATCGTGAGTGACATTATGCCAAGGGTCTCAACTGTTTAATGATGGCGCTGCAGTAGGTGCAGGCACGTCTAGGATATGAGTGTTTTGTTGATGGCTCGCCAATCTTGAAAAGACGGAGACTGGGCAAGTCATCACAACCGCATAAATTACCTTGGGGGCTTCACGGCTGACGTCCGGAAGATAGGCAACTCGCAGAACAGTGCACGACTGACATACAATCATCAACACCAATTTCACCGCCCCACGGCCTGTGCAGTCCAAGTTGACCTTATCTCCCTTCCACGAGTCATTCCCTGCGACCCTGTAATACACGGGCTTGCAGTTGACAGGCCCGGTCCCTGTTCGCACGTTGTCATCCTCGCCCACTTAAAAACGACCCTTGAACGTGCGACTTTGGGGGCGAGGGGGGTTCGCCTCTTGTATCTACCGCACCATCTTCGGGATCCTCGGCTTCTCGTTGAACAAACCACGACCACTTGAAAACTCCATGTTGTCATTCTCACAACATCGCAACCGCAGTCGCATCCCATGAGGCGTCTGTAAAGATGCCGTCCCTCCGCCCTCTTCTCAACCCGATCCTGGGCCCTGCGCCCCGCCAGCCAGAAAGGGTCGCGACTGACATCGTCATCCAACTCTCCGCATTGGACAGCTCTTGGATGATGCGCATGATGATCATGAGCTGGTCAATGTGCTTCCACGACGTTCTCGACCCGGAAATGCTTCACTCTTCGCTCTCGGAGCTACTCACTGTCGGGAACTGGCGGAAACTTGGCGGTAGACCGCGACTGGCGGTAGGTGTCTTTGCAGCTGGCTAGCAGAGCTCATTATCGAGGCATAATATAGTGAGGCATAGGTCGCTAAGAGCTCTCTAGGATAATGGCAAACTCGAGCTTCACATACCCGAGGCTTTTAGTCCCTCCCGTCCGGCAGTTCATTTCACCACCGAGCCCAATCCCTCAAGTGTGATGTCCCATCCGTTGGCCTCGACGATCCCCTCGACCTTCTCGCATTCCACCGATGACATGTCCAGACCATGCATCCTTGACACCCCGTCGACACTGACCTCTATCCTCGCAGGACCCGAGGCCCCGACAACGTTCTCTGACTACACCACTTCGGACCGCTCGTTACTCTCACTGCATGTGATAACCTTCAACGACGCAACGTTTGTGACCTTGACATACCCGCACAGCGTCACAGACGGAATGGGACGCAAGGAGCTTGTCGAAAATTGGTGTCGCGTCCTAGCAGGCAAGAAGGAAGACGTCAAGCCCCTGGCAGATCCGACATTCGACCCGATGGCGAAAATCGCACAATCAGAAAAGCAACGATACAGCGAACCGTTCCTTTGGGAGCATAAGCGGTTACGGGGCCTGGGAAAGCTGCGCTTCACCTTCAATCTCCTGTGGTACCTCATCACGAACCGCATCCGCCAACGGAACCTGTTCATCCCGGCCGCGACCCTCCGTTCCCTCCGCCAGCGCGCCGAGGCCGACATCTCGCAGTCGCCCGAGGCGGCAACCCGCCTGAGCGACAGCGACATCCTGACTGCCTGGCTCGTACGCCTGGCCTGCTCGCACATCCCTGAATCCTCCCCCGCGAAGCCCATCGCGGTATCCACCGCCCTCGACCTCCGCGGCCGCCTGCACGAGGAGGACATGCCCGCCGACGTGGCCCATGTCTCCAACCTCGTGGCCTACAACTGGACGAGCACGACGGCTCTGGGTTTCCTGCGAGGCCCTTTCGGAAAGGCCGCCGCGCTCATCCGGGACTCGGTCCGGTCGCAGCTCACGGACGCCCAGGTCTACGCATCGACGAGGCTGACGTACAACGCCGTTGCAGAAAGCGGGAGCACGTACCAGTTCACAGAACCGAGCGGCTTCGTCGTTTCCGTGTCGAATGTGTCCAAGGCGAGGTTTCACGAGCTCATTGACTTCAGCCCTGCTATCGTCAAGGCGAATGTAGGAGAAACAGAGGAGAGGACGACGCCGAGGGGCAGGATCGTGTGGCAGTGCAACACTCCCCGGATGAGGATGTACCCGCCCTGTCTGGTTTACATCCAGGGGAAAGATCATGCGGGCAACTACCTGGCGCAGATGCTCGTCGCCGAGAAGACATGGCGGATCATCGAGGAGACTATCAGCGCGATGTGAGAGATAGCCGAGCGATGGCCTGTACAAAGGCAGCAGAGCCTGCTTGTTTTACAAAGGCTCTTATCTTAGCCTTACTTACAATGTGAAGCTGCTTATTTTGCGGTGTTACATATATATATACCCAACAGATACACCGTACGCCTCGCTAAGAAATTCCTAATACAAAACACGCGGCACCCAAAAAGGCGCCTTTTCAACCTCGACTTCTATACGGCATTTGTCGTTGAGCTCGGCACCCTCGTCCGAGCACCCGACGACCTTGCGGCAGTGTTCCACCTCCTGCTTGCTCACGCCGGCCGGGTCTCTTGGGATCCATATGATCGGGGCCGGCGACGCCATCTCGGGCGGCCAGTAGGCGCGGCGGGCGTAGTCGGGGGGGTACGTCTGCGTGGGGTCCGGGAGGTCGCTGGGGACCATACGCCGGAGGGTGAAGAAGTCGTCAAAGATGCCCGGGTGGAGCCAGCGCAGGAGGAAACTGGGCTCGACGGACGGGTCCGGGGATACCCACCGCGAGACGTAGCCAATCGGGCCCGCCAGCCCCCAGTTCTGGATCGCCGTCCGGAGTTTGTTTGCAAGGGCTTTGGCGGACCATTCGTGCACCGAGGCCATCAGGCCGCTTGCGCCCTCTATGCCCCGGCTCCCGTTGATTTGGTGCACAGGGCCATCGTCTTCCTCCTCGATGTGGTCGAAGAAATCGGGATACGACGCCGTGACATCGGCGTCGGTCAGGAAATCGTCTTGGGGGTACTCCGCAACGGATCCGCCCCCGTCAAGCTCTTCCATCTCCAAGGCCAGGGCGCGCGGTATGTTGTACAGCAACGGAGACACCGCTTCCCTGAGGGAGATGTGCACCAGGGCCGTGAAGACGAGGAAGCCGATCATCATGATCATGGGAGGGTACGCCGAGCGCAACGCGAAGAGGCCGATGAGGCAGATGGTGGCGAGGTAGAGGCCGACCAGGAGGTGCATCAGCGCGCGGGGGTAGACGAGGCCGCGGGTGTCGATGGAAGAGTCGCTGACGTAGAGGAGGTTGTACTTGTACACGAGGTAGATACAGTACAGACCGACGGCGGCAAAGCCGAGGACGACGGGGGCGATGCAGGAGTAGCTGATGGCTGTCGAACTAATCAGCACGGACTCATTATCACGACCATATTTGGCGGCGGCGGCGGCCGACTTACCGATGACGCCCATGTTTGTGAAAACGGGGAACATGGCTCCCCAGTGGACCGGACGCTCCCGGTGCCAGATCCTGAAGAGACCGCGGGGGTTGTCAAAGGCCTTGGCCATGATGTGGTGGCGGAAGACGTCGAAGACGCGGAGGAGGGAGGCGGCGCCGACGGCCAGGCATTGGATAAGGATGTACGAGATGTAAAAGTTGGACGACTTGGGTAGGTTGTCGGCCAGCAGGTCCTTGGCCGAGAGGGGGTTCTGGATGACCTGCGAGAGAGCGCCAGAGGCGGCCGAGGTGAGGGTCGTGACGAGAAAGACCTGGACGACCTGGAAGGCGAAGTAGGCGTGCTGGACGAAGAGCTCAATCAGGGACAGGGACGGGATCCCGGCGAGCCTGGCGCAGCCTTTGCAAGAAGAGTCAGCACACCGGTTAACGGAAGCAAGATTCTATCAGAAGGGGGGGGGGGGACTCGTACCTCGTAGAAGCCATGGCACAATAGCCATGAGGAAGGACAGGGCCAGGGCGGGCAGCAGACCACTGATGATACCCGTGACGGGGCCCGGCAGCTCGGTGATCCACACGAGAAAGGGGAACAGGTTGGCCAGGAACTTGATGTTGGAGACAACACCGACGATGGCCGAGGGGATAGACCAGAAGATGATGGCAGCGGTGATGACGGCGCGCATCGCGAAGCCGCGGACGATGCGCTCGAGCCACTGCATACGGACCGAGGTCCAGACGACCTCGTCGGGGCGGATGCCGATGTAGCGCGGCGACATGTGCAGCGGGCGGTTGTGGGCCAGGGTCTGGTAGGCGCGCTCGGCGTCGGCCTGGGATGAGAACTCGACAAAGGCGGCGGGCAGGCGGCGGCCCTCGCCCCTGAGCAGGCCGCGGCGCAGCTTGTTGATCTGGTGCGTCAGGGCCTTGATCCGGTTGCGGCACCACTTGATGGTGTCGACGCGGCGGAAGAAGTTGGCCAGGGGCCGGTGGTAGGGGCGCTCGCTGGCGCCGATCCACTGGGCGGCGACGGAGCCGTTGACGTCCGGGAGGGCGGCGGTGCTGTCGAGGTACGGGTGGGCCTTCTCCGGGTCGTCCGAGCGCTCGGAAGCGGGGCTGGACGAGGGCGGGGCCGAGACTGGCTCCGGTTTCGCGACGACGGCCTTGAGCTGCTTGTTCCGCCGCCGGTTGGCCATCTTGATGAGGCGGATCTCGGCCTTTTCGAGGCGCAGGGCCGTCTCGTCGCGCTCCTTGACGAGCCTCTCGAGGTCGCTCGTGTCGCGCGGGATCCAGACGTTCTTGACGGTGTCGCCGAAAAGCTTGCGCAGGCGCGCGGCGTCCTGGTACTTGTGCGGGACGCAGCTGAACATGACGGTGCGGGATGAGAGGCGTTTGGAGTAGTACGGCGACAAGAGGTAGGCGTGGCGGAGATTGATGTAGTATATGCATTCACGGTAGATGGTGAAGAGAATGAACCCTTGAGCAACGCGTCAGTACAATTATAGGGGGAGGGACGGAGTGTGCCGTACCAAAGAAGACCCATGCAACGAGGGCGTGGGCGAAGAAGATGCGCGGGTTTTGCACGTTACCAATGGTGATGCGATCCAGCTGCGACAAGCCGCCGGTGCCGTTGGCGTGGATGGACATCAAGACGGGCCAGGTGATGCAGCAGCCGACGGCGCAGATCATGCTGAGGACCTTCAAGTAGCGGAGGAAGAGGTAGGCGTCCAGGGAAGAGCGGTTGAGGATCTCGACGTCCGAGGTCGTCCAGAACGGCCTCAGCCAGTCCAGCCATCCCTTGGGCAGCGGCGCGCTCCGTTCACTTCGGCGTGGGTCAGTCAGTCAGTTTGGGGGTCGGGGTTCATGGGGAAGCTCTGTTGGGGTGGGGGTAGGACGACATACTGGGAGAAGAAGTCCCTTAGGATGGTGCGAGGCGAGTAGACGCGCTGGCTCCGACGGCGCAGGGCCCAGAAGACGAGCAGGCAGACGGCGGTATAGATGAGCACGGGCACGAGGGTGCTGACGAGGGCCATCAGCGAGCTCGAGTCGGAGCCGGTCGGCTGGAGTTTGCTGATGGTCCCGCCCGTCGAGTTGTCGCGGGCGGAACCGACTCGACCGTCACCTTGGCCATTGAGAGGCTGTTTGCGGTCAGTCACGGAGGCCCCGGGTTGAGTGGGTGTGTGGTTGAAGTTGTCTCACAATGTTCATGGCGCCGGACCGGACTCAACATGTCCTTTTTGTCGCTGGCAAAGCAGCCGGTCCCTTTCGGAGTTTTGGGCCAAAAGCTCGTGGGATGATGGGACGTCGAGGATTTCGCAACCGAAAAAAGGGCGAAACGTGATGACGCTTATGTTTGTCTGGCGACACAGACAGACACACGCACCCGCCCGTCTAGAGCACGCGAAAATGGCCTTATCATATAACTCGGCGACCAGAGAAAATTACCACGACCCCCTGCCGAAGCTGCAGGTCTAGCGCTGTGGCGGATGAGTTGGGTACTTCGTACTTCGTGCTCAATAGCCGATCGGTTGGGGTATCCATTTGACGGTGGCTGGCCGGGCCCCGGCGGTGCCGTGGTCGTTTGTTTGCTCTGCTTTGCTTTGCAGGCCTGCCGGGGGGGGGGATGGCATGACTGACAGCCCCCTTGACTGGTCCCACGTTGGTAAACCAGTGCGGCCTCCCTTCCTTAGGTAGCTGCGTTGAAGATCATCAATACCAAGGCTGCTTAGGCGTAAGCGATGGGACACAGTCCGTTCCCCGTCTGATCGTTGAGAGATGCCGCTCGTCAATCGAGTTCGGATGAATAATCGACGAGCTGATGATAGATGGGCTGCACTGACAGGCGCCCGTCCCAAAAGGCAAAAATGAAACGAAAACAAACAAGTATCAAAGAAGTATTCCTACTGATAGAGTCTTGGAGGAAAGAGTTCAGGGGAGGCGGCTGGGATCTCGTACAGGGATCTAGACCCGTCGATTGGAAGATCAGTCTGCCTCCCTCCATTGGCTGCCTCCGAGATGTCGCAATCCGCGCTTATCGATTGGTTAAGCTCCCTTGGCGCTAGTCCTAATGTTGACTGGCGGAAAGAGCAAACATCCAGGGGTCTCGTTGATGGGCATCCCTTCCCTTCCCTTCCTTCCCTTCTCTGGAATCTGACGTAAGGTGCCTTACATAAGGTACTAGCTTGCAATGGCTTCGACATGGATGCGTGCAAGGAGGAATCAGGAATGCCGCATCCGCTCAGTCGGACGAAATGCAGAACAACACGTTCGATTTGACTACCATCGGAGGTACCATACGGACCCGCCCGTACTGGACTTCAACTCCCTATCCGGCGGCCGGGGGTGCGGAGTAATGCCGATGCCGGGGTCAGCTCCGGCCTCGTGACACAAGGGGACCGACCGTCTCTTTCAACCTCCAGCTGTGGGCAGTATCGTTCCTGGTCGGAACTAAACAATCATGCATCAAGGCCCGTCAGCCCGCCAACTGGGGAGGGCAACTTTGTTCCAGTCTTGAAGCAACAGGAAACACTGGTGATGGAACGGGTCAAGGATCCTCCATTATGCATCGATCCACCCTAGCAGATGCTGGGGTTAACGGCCGTCCCGCAAACTGTTTAGCACCCGTCGACGTTACCTGCCTAGATACCGAAGTTAAGAAAAAGAAGAAAAAGAATTGCAAAAGAGTCATCCACCGTGGGAGACCATCGATAATTCTAGGCATTTGGGACGCACGAAGCGGCTTCTCTTGTGGATTGTTTGCCTCTATTGACCCCTTCGTATACGGCTATTCGTACACGTCCCAAGGTCAACGCCATCAACTGCAGCTACCAATATTATTTGTAACATGCCAAGCAGAATTCCACTTCGCTGCATCAAATGTTGAAAGCTAATACCTGTACAGAATGTCAGTAGCTAGCCGTGCAGATCTTAATTGGTGTAACGAAGCGGTGACGAGGAAGCGTGCGGGTGTGTTCGTGCCCTCCTCCATCTGTTCGTTCCCAACTCCCCTTTCCTTCCCATAATGCACCACCCGCATTTTCATTCTCCTTGTGTGAAGAGAGAGCGCAGCCGGTGAAAGGAAAGGAGAAGTATTGTCGAGTGGAAGACGGGGACTGTACCGCCCAAACATGAAACCCGAGACAGGGAAGAGTCAAAAATCACTGATCAGATCGGTCTGGCTGCAGAGACCGATTTATATTGAACGGTGAAGGTCTGAACGAGAATTGCTTGGAGATGGAGTGTGCTTAAGTCGGATCCGGACCCTCGGAGTTCCATCGCATAACACTGCATGGTGGGCACTGTAATCGACATAACTGTACAAAGTTTGAAACTGCCTAACGACCAGTCATCATCACCCAAAGCAAATATTTAAGACGAAGCAATATCGACCAAAAGCTCAATGGGATCGGCCTACAGATAAGGAAATTCTCGGTAACCGTCGCAAGCTGGGGACAGCCGTCAAATGTCCACCGGTACCCCCTCAGCATCACGAATGTAAAGGACTACGACTTTTTATCCTCTCCAGAGGTGATGTCATATATCCCTGCCCAGCAGTAGGTAGTCGAGGCTACTCGCTCATCAAATGAAATACCCACGATCACAAGGCAATCTCCCATGGATTCTATGCCACATCTAACCACTATGTGGTTTCCAAGTGCATCAGTTCATAGAATGAACTAGTTCCCAGCATCCATAAGAAGGCCGAATGTTGTGGCTTGATGGTTGTAAATAGCCAGATTGCTGATCATACGGTATCGCATGTATCGACTTTGGAAAACCGTTCGCGATATGTGCACTTGCCTCGACATAAATTAGCGAGGGCTTGACTGAGAAGAACGAAGCTCTACGATGGAGGACGCTATGGGGGAAACACTGACATGAAAAGGATAATACGAGGTGTGTTGTCAGACACCCGCTTTTCATTCATTCGAGGCGGGCTTCGGGCGTAACACCCCTTTGTCTGTCATGCTACATGAGCGGATTCTGACTCGACAAAGGAAAAAATACCTCAGTGTGTACGGCCTCACATCGACCGAAGCAAGGTTCCATATGTCAAAAGGGGCCAACTATAGATGGGTTGGTCAGTCATGTCAATGTACCATATCGCTACAACCAGGTCACTCCAATAGCGAATGAGTTGCCGGTCGCACTGTTTATTTCGACGATTACTCAAGCTGAAAAGACTGTTTTTCGCTCCTGGTCATCCAACGTGTCAAAGATGATGTTGACGAAACGGACACCTACACAGTAGGCGGCGTGATCAGGGATGGTGGCGGGAGTGTATGTCCTGCAAACATATCTTTCTACTTGATATGTTTGCATACTATTCTGAACTCCCTTAGACAAGAAACGGACTGGGTATTTGACAAAAAGTCAAATGTCGTTTCAGAAGCTGTTACAAAGAGCTTCATGATACTGGGGCTCTGTCGATGTGGATGGCCATGTGCCCTACGTGATTAATGGTATTGGAATGGGGCAGGGATGCCGGGGAAAGGCCGGGAGGCCAGGATATTTTGCTTCATTTTCTTCAATAATCTCGAAAGCTCCGATTATGGAAAAGGTATAAGAGATTCATACCAAGCCCAGATCAAGAAAAAACATGAACGATTCCACACGCTTCCTGACCCCTAACTTTCTTCTTCCGATCGGTGAGTACAGAGCCTTTCTATTCTAGCCTTACAGTCAATCGTGATAACTCAAGAATCTGGGAGCCTTTACTGGCCCGATCAGAGGAACAAGAGCACCGATCAGCAGGATCTTTAAACCTACGACCGGCATGGATTCTATCTTCCGATCCGGCGAGGCATCTTGAGCTGCTTTAGTGGGAGTGAGTTGTGTATGTTGCAGATCGCACCGCCAGAGTCCCGATCATACCCTACACCAATTTCAGTATTTTTCACTTATCTACGCCTAGCTGTGCGCCTGAACTCGCGATAGAAGCCATTCGCTGAACAATGTTCAAAAAGAGATCACTTTACCAATCTGCGTGTAGATTTTTCTCATTTTGGAATTGGCGTGTGCGGTCAACAAATTCAGTCGGCTTCAACAACTGAGTCGATAAATCTAGTGCTCTTGGAAACAACGTTTGAGCTCAACAAATATCGGATGAAGCACCGCGCTGTTTTAGAGGATCATAGCAACCGGAATTCATTGGCTGTTGGCAGATTTAACGACATGTCTTATCTGGCAATCGGGCTAGGACTGAAGGGAGGTCACATGCGTCGCATACTCGCATCACGAACGTACTCTCAGCGTATGCAGGAAACACATGACACAGCTCTCGGCCCGTAGCCTGCCTTATTTGACGCAGTCAACGGCTCATCAAAACCACTGTAATTTCTTTACACGCTCAGGGTTTAGAATCAGTTCCATCGCAATGCCAGAAGTGCGAAGACGAATACCGATGGCATGTCCTTGTTTCAGGTGCACCACTCAAAATTGCATTTCAATATTGTCCTCACATATTTAGTGAAGCCCAGCAGTACGTGTCGCCCTGTAATATTGGGAAGGTTGGAAGCGAGCCTTAGAAGAGAGTGTTTTGGAAGAAAGAATTATCGCTCGACAAATGACCGCCTTAGGGCTACGTACTTTGATAGTGGCCATCACAATAGGGCCTGAGCCAGCATCTCTTTTGACCAGAGCCAAATAGTAACCTGCCCGCCGCCAATGTGCCCAGCGGTGCCATGGCAGCGAATGTGATTCCACCGTTATTTGCAAACCCTAAGCCCTTTACTCGCTTGCATTGAGTGCGTTATACAAATTTGGGACCAAACTCTACAGGCCAAGCAGAGAGCATGGAAGGCGGTTACCTGCCTTTTCGTTCTGCCGAAAATTTCAACGACAGGATGGCGTGTCGTCAAGGGAGGGAGCGAGCGATCTGTCGTATAGTGCAATTACGCATCTACTGGGTGAACTGCCCTAGACCGCTTATGGGGGTTTAGGGCGATTATAGTCATCAATAGTGCAATTACGCTATGAGCCGAACTCGTGTTCGGCGTTATGTATTAATTGCAACAATCCTACTGAAAGGCGAATCTTAGTATTACAAAGCGGGAAGGCGTCATGTAAGGCATCCGTTTCCCCGGGGAGGTAACCAGGCGAAGATGCTGTGTGGTCAGCCCCGTTCTGATCTCGTTCCAAGTTGGGCAATAGCAACCGACGATGAGGGCCCGACAGCCAGTACCACGTATCTCGTCGGGCGATCTCGTGTGGCGAAACTACGTGCGAAGCCAGCGGCGATTTAAATGGGCTTGGTTTACTGGAGCCACGGGTTCCAACGTCTGCGTGCTGCCAAGGTAGCCCTCGATCAGCTGGTTGTGAGTCGGTCAAACTTTTCGGTGACGAACTGCTTTCGGGATCCCCGCTGCCGTTTGGGCAACACGGGCAGCGTTGCTATCAAACATCGGACGAGGAATGAAGCGAGATGAGGCTTTGGAAAACATGAGGGAGCTCTACACTGCTACAAGAACCGTCTGACACCCCTTTCTGTTTGGGGTTAGACGCGACGGCAGTTTGCGGCTCATATTAACGAGGTGCATTTCAGTGTTTGTCAGGAGAAGAGAACAACCCGGTCTGTCATAACGTCTTAGTTTTTACCAGGCAGGCACTTGCTTTTGTTTACCGGGCAGTTGCTTCCAAATAAAACCGACCAGCTAGGGCGGCTTCCTCACTTACATGATATGTATGATAAGCCATGCACTGACCTTGAGACATGTCTCATGTATGATTACATGGTAGATACGAATAGTTGATGCTGCACGTAATAAAGGAAAGAAATGAAGAAGAAAAAAAAGGGACGCCACAGTCATACTGCCACAAATACATTCCTGGGCATGGGTCAACGCGCTGGACCAATGAGGATGCACTTGTGGGTCTGAGAGCTACTTAGCGTCTGGTACACAAAGCGTTCGGTACGAATACACGACGAGTAACCAGCCCCTTTCCCAAGGAAGATATCTTCAACTTTGCGCAGACATCTTGCCCAAGACGACTCCAATTGCATTATCTCCGACTTCTACAAGACGTCAAATACTCCTCTATTATATGCCAGTTCAATTGGCCGACATACTACAAGTTGACGAGGGAGAGTGTGCCTGCGGCGCGTCCAGTCTTCTCATTGACGCGGCGGGAAGCGGGGTGGAAGTTTTTCTTGGCCGGGTTAATGACGACGAAGATCACGACGACACGCAGCCAATCCTTCAAGATCCAACTTTCGGCTTGAGACTCGCCGAACCGCCTTAGCGACATATCTCAGTCTCAACCCCCAATTCCAACAACCAGCAAGATAGCGCCATCGTGGCCAATCCCCGCTCTTTGTCGACACAGCCCTCGTCAGCCCCAAATCGGAGTCAACGTGACCGACTTTCTTGGGCCATATGCAATCCTACCCAATCGGCTAGTCTGAACGTAGCCTTACGGCACCAAGAGAAGGGAACAATCGGGGTCGGTCTGCAGAAGAAAAGTGATAAGAAGAGAAATTGCATCGCCGGAAAATGGTATTCGAACTTCTCTCAGCATACAGCTTCTCAGCTCAATCCGCCAGCCACTGACGACCTATCCCTGCCCTAGCCTCCGAGGAAGAGATACGCTTTTATGTGGACCTGCGTAAGTACTTGTACCATACGCGCTCTTTATATACATTGGGGTTTAGTGCGGAAAAATCTAACAATTAGGGAAGTGCTATTGCGGACAAGGAGGCATGACAGTTGTAGTCGACCCGTGCCCAAACTGCCGATATCCCCGTTGCTCTCGCTGCAGGGTGGAGCGAGTACAGACACGCCAGCAAGAGCAACAACAACAGCAACAACAGCAACAGGCTTACAGTGCCCATAATTGTTAAAAGTCTCGGAACGTAGACCTTGTAAAAGCCTCCCTCCCCTTTCCCCCCCACGCCCCCGGAATACAGCACGGGCTTCTTTGATTGAAGGGGAAAGATGTACACCATAATGCTTCGGAATACTCGGTGTTTGTGCATTGTAGACAACTGGTCAAGGAAAAGTTGGAAGGAGTTTTGAGTGTAGTAGACTCTTCGCTTTGGGAATCTTTTCAGTGGTTGATCAACACATTTCCAGAGAATGCTAAGAAGGGATTTCGTTCTTACTAAAGCCTAATGTTGGTATTTTATTGTACTTGAACTTTCTAACCCGACTTTAGACTTTCTTCCACACTTGAATGTGCAACAACGCCAGAGTAGTGGTGTCGGGTCTCGCAACTCCGTCGGTTGACTTGGATGGACCTGACCCGCCTGTGGGGTTGCCGAGGCCAAGGGCTGTGCATGTTTCAGCTCACCACAAGCATGGCGGTGCCTTCTCTTGGCCATCACGTTTCTTCGATGGTCGCCGGGGAGAATTCTCCCGGAGCTGGGAGAACTCGCCATATATCGAATTGCTGTCCGATGCCCGAGAGCTAGGAGAAAACGACATCAGCATTTTCCTCAGAACAGAAGAGAACTGGGCCCCCGATCAACATCGAATCGACTCTGTCCTTGATATTACCAGTGAAGCTACGATTCAAAAACTGCTTGACAGAGACGGAAGCGCCCAGAAAGAGAAGATTGCGCTGCTAATCGACGGAAACTTGTCCGGCCCGGAACCACGGCTTCGGGACTTCCTCGGAGGCCTGACAGCGCAAGCTTTATATGATGAGCTGAGCAAACAAGTAAGTGTTTACTTGATTTCACTTAGTGAGAGACACTAACTCATATAAATCTAATCAGAGATATGGAGAAGATGATGATGCCGACATTGTAGACGCTGACCGAAGGCTGATGTGAGCTTAACCTCAGGTTATCTAAACCCTTAGGCAGCTACCATAGCTAACGTGTTATTGATAGATATGTCGCTAACCTGGATGCTTGGGGAATTATGGCTCTAGTGGGAACATCCCCGGAATCACTATTTCGGGTGCTAGGGGATTTTATTCTGAACTACATATGCGCGAATCCGTCGATCGGCGTGTCCTTCCCAGTATGTCGTTTCGTATCAAGTACGAAGTGATACTGAATGAATATGTCTAACAATAGTGCAGACCGAAGGACCTCAAACGTTCCTCATGCAGTTTTCTTTCCCTTTATGCGTCTGGAGATCTACGACACAGCTCATGAACGACAACAGAAAAAGTACAACTACTGGAGCGGCACTTAGGGTCTCCCGTGATGTAACATTCTTGAGATATCTCGCCGGTTCCGAGGAAAATTCAGCTATCACGGATGGGATTTATGCGACAGACATTAGTTGCATAGTTACAGGTCATGACCAATCTCGATGGACAGGATTAGTCTTCCTGGAAACTTGGTTCGATGAGATTCTTGATGACCCATCGCCAGACATGGTGACTCGCTACGAGAACGACGTCTCAGATGGGATGTTACTGGATCCACTTTGTCGAGGGAAAGACGTCATCAAAAGCGAGTGGTCCCCCCGACCGTACTTCATCCGCGTCCTTGCGGTTCGACTTGTCCAAGTATATCTGGAGTGGGATTCATTATTGTATCATCTTACACAACAGATGTCAGCTCTTGTAAGTATGACAACCCATGGATGCTTAAATTTTGGAAGCCTTTGATTTTATTCAATTTTGCCGTTCTAGCTTCAAAGACCTAACTCTCTCTTAGACCAGGAGACACAAGAATTTCATCACCCGCGTACGCACACCCACACTGGATCGGGTGCCACCTACACCGACACAAAAGAAGATTCTTGAGGAGTTTGATGAACTCGAACGCGGTCTCAGATCCTTCAATGAAATTTGGGGCGAGCTTGCACAAGTACTGCAAGAAAACGTCAGAAGTGGAGAACTATTCATGAAAACCGACGTGCTATATTTCTGCAACTATCAGGAGCCGTCAGACGACGCATCGACCTGTTTCCCATATCTCACGCAGATTCGAAAAACCTTTACCAATCTAGAGCAATTACGTCAGAGGCTAGGAGATATGCAGCATAAGTGCAAAGATTTGATTAAAGAAGTGGCTTCCGTACGCAAGATGGTAAGAACTCAAAAGGCAAATGGCCTGGCTTATCTTTTCCCAGTCTCGGGTTACCCAGCTCCGTACGGGCATGGCAACTCACTAACACCTTTCAAAGCACCGCCAGCAAACAAATACTGTGATACCGGTTCATCATTCTCCTACAGTTTTGGCATGGATTACTATCGTACGTCATTCCTACATAACAAAAGATGATGAGATGATTAACACTAACAATATTAGTTGACGTTTCCGCTTATCATCACTGCTGCTTTGTTCAGCTGTGATGATATCTTCACATTCGAACGCAGCTGGAAAAGCTTTCTGCTTGTATGGCTTGTAATCACAGTCATTATTTCCGTCATGGTGGTGATTCTTTTGAGACGGGCTGCGGGCTTATGGCTGTTCTCGCCTTCAAAGACACCAGTGGAAATAATTAAAGGGGGTTGTAATTCCATGAGTAATCGGAACTCCCAAGATGACCGCCCCGCAGATCAAAGCGCCCAAATGGCGCCACGCCAGACAACCTTTTTGACAGGCATTGTCAATGTCTTCCAGAATCGAGGAGTTGGAACAGCTGTAGCCGAGAACCCCCAGGTTCGAAATCAGATCATGGCTCTTGAAACCCGGACTTTCAGATGAGATTTGCTTTACGTTGTATGCTACTGTATCAACGATACAGTTAGAAACTATTGATTGATAGGCAAGCGGTACATGAGTTCCATCTGGGAGATGTTTGTTGATTTCATTCTGTTCAGTAGCATTGTTTCGAGGTCTTTGGCAAGTTCCTGCATTATTTCAAGGTGACCAGGTATCAATGGTTACGCCTGATACAAATCAACAATGGGCACTTGTATCACAATATTCTCACAAGAGCCGGTGTCAAATGACGCGTAACGTCTCTGCCATTCTGACTGCCGTCCCTTCGAGGCTCTCGCCAGATGTGCTCGCTTTTAGACGCGAACACAGGCCGTGACCAATGCTTTGATTTTGAGAATACGACACACTTGTCAAATGTTCGGGGATAGCCTTCGCGATCGATGACTCGCATCAGTGACAAGAGTAAAGACAAGGGATTGGAGGTTTCTACAGCCTTGACCCAACTGTTGAAAGCAGGCTCAATTGCGGTCGATTCCTTTCACATGCTGAATGCTTCTGAAATCTAATCTATAGGGCCAGTAGTAACGAAGTCGACGGAGGTATGATCACGTCGGTGGTTATACTAGATGAACAGACGGTTTAGCCAATGTCTTGGGCATATTTGACGATTGGCTCTTCGATACTCTTGAACGAAGCAAAGGCGAGGTAAAGATTACACGCCAATGACTCGAATTCTCTTATCTGGGACTGAACTAAAATCTGACAATGAAAGCTGTCGCAGAGCGATTGGTTGCCTTTTCAGGGTTGCATACTCGATGCGTAAACTCGGTGAGGGTTGTTGCAGAGATTTGAATGGATGGCAGGCAAGCCAGCAAGACTTGGCATCACTCGCATTCGCGATTTAGAGCTGCAGTATAACTACGTCATGTCGTTACAAGCCTTACTTGCATGGATGCATTGCATGTATTTGTCCCATCTTTAATGACAACGAATGCCGTTCAATTATAGCAAAAGCCTGAATGAAACAAACATGGGGTCGCATCAGCGTTAGTTGCAGAAGCTGTGCGAGGACTGTCTCGGTTTTGGCACATGCTTCCTAACTGATTGATACATGGTCGAACGCCCTATCTGATTCCAGAATGGAGCGTTTATTCATATAAGCGGAGATGCGCGGCAAGGAATTCCGAGTTCGCCTTATTAGATACTCATACTGATGATGAATCCTTCTCGTTTCCTACGTTTTGTTTTTGAGACATGACATGGACGCATTCTTCTTCTACAGCCTTTGAATCCCGTGCTTCGTCCTCCCTCAAGATAAACTTCATAGAAAGGCTTTGATTCCGTCTCATAGTCCTTTCTATCTTGCATTTTGACTGTTTGTACTGATTTTACGTGCTACAAGGTTAAGCTCTTGCCACTTTATTTGTTTTTCTTCTTTTTTTCTTAATCTGGACGTACACTTGAAGCCTTACGAATATTCATGAGTTTTGTACTGATCTAGTTCTGCAAGAAGAAGTCCAACGTTGCAGATACAACAATGGTGTTTTCTCCTCATCTTCATCGAAGCCCATCACAGGATCTGAAACATCGACGGACATTAATGAACTATCGACAAGATCCGTACCATCAGCCCGAGCAGCTTTAGAAGCGTGAGATGTACCCAGAAACTGGGGGTACACTCCTTTGGTATAAATTGTATTTGTGCGTATACGCCAAGTTGCAGATCTTTTAATAGATTCTTCCACATATGCCAAGGCGCATCAATTCAACAGAGCAAGCAAAGCATGACCAAAGAATCACAAACCAGAGGGGAGAGCCCCTATGTTACCGAAAGATGTTACATTTCTTCGAATATTCACAGAAAACTATTCTGATGCTACTTTCGCTGATGTACGTAGTCCCCTCATCGAATTTAAGTTGCCTGATCACAGCCTACGAGCAGCGCAGGTGGACGGCTAACGGCCAACGGCGAACGGAATTTTCTTAACTTCATAGATCCTCTGCTTCGCGGAGTAGATGTTTCTGAGATGAATAACCTACAGTTTGCCTTATGCAAGCCTATTTGAAGTGGGATACGTTAGAAAACTAGTTCGGCACAGAAGTCCGAGCTGCTGGCGGTAGGTCTTTCGAAACGGAATTCAGAGGTTTGATTATTTATTGAATTTGTGTAGGCCGAACATACAAACCCACAGACCAGACGGGTCTACAAAAAATCAGTCTCTCTTGCTAAACGAACTCGATGCTATGGAAAGAGCACGTTTACCGATAGTGTAGGAACTTTTACTGAGATAAGCAAAGAACTAAAGGAGATGACAGGAGACATATGTGTAAAGTCCATCGCGACCGATGTCAACTACTTCCTTGACTTGAAACACTAATACCCAGCCTACTGTAAATCCCACCTGCCATCGATACGCCAGACTTTAAAAGGACCGGGCGAAGTTGACAAATGTCTTGATTATTTACAACATTGTCTGCGTGCAGTTTATGATAGCGGATGGCGTGAAATCTTGACAGAAGGTAGAAAATTTTGTCATGCGAATGGAGAAGGTTGAAGTCTGTCCAATAGGCATTAATAGTAGGTGGTCTGGCTGCAAACCAAAACAGTTCGGACGGTATGGTTATCATTATAGGCAGCATACTAGTACAGTTTTCAACTGACACGATCGCTAGAACACAACTCTCCACCACCCGATTTGTTGTTATTCATATATATATATATATATCAAAAGACCATCAATTCTTGGCGGTTGGCCTTGCGGGTAAGGAACCAAGTCCTACGCTTGTTCAAGTACTGACGTTTCAAAGAATTACGGTCTCCCCCGTAGTTGACTCCCGTGTTGTACAGTTACGGGCTTATTATTATTTGTCCCTTGTAAACTGTAACGCTTGTGAGGAATGTATCGCTGAGTGATCACTCTTCGATTTCCACTTAACCATGTGGCCGATGGACCCCATCGGCTATCAAATATGATAGCTGACAAGGAAAACGAACAGTCTACTTAAGCCACTTAAGTTCTCCACCGAGCCATAATGCACATATGCAGTGTTGGTAAACCTTTACGTCCAGTTAACATCATAGTCTTGGCAATGATGTGTCCAAGTTGACCCCGCATCAGGCTAATCTTAGGCGCTGATGACCGTCGTGAAGTAATAAAAGTGATCAAGCCTATGCTCTCAAAATCGGATTTCGAGCAAAAGTTCCCTCTCTGTTCTAGCTTAACCGAGTTACTGGTCATCTAGGAAAGCCCCGTAAAAGTTTAACCTTTGCGATTCAAAATGTCAACCGAAAACGAAATCAAGAATGGCACCTCGAAGGGCCAGCCGCTGGACATGAAAGTCTTGGGGATGAATAGTGGCACATCAATGGTACGCGAAATTTGATTGATAGCAACTCATGCCTTGGTGCAGCGTTTGATCTGGATGTGTAGTTGGAAACTGACATTACTTTAGGATGGGATCGACTGCGCTCTTTGTCAGTTTCGACAAGAAACCCCAGAGTCCCCGATGCACTTGTCCCTTCTCAAATATGGGGAAATTTCCATGGATCCCAAAATCAAGAAGCGCGTGCTCAACATCATCAAGCACGACAGAACTTCGGCATCGGAACTATCAGAAGTCAACGTTCTTCTAGGAGAGGTCTTTGCTGAGGCCACCAAGAGATTCTGTGACGACAGCAAAGTTGACATCAAGTCCATAGATGCGATCGGATCTCATGGACAGACCATTTGGCTGGCCTCCATGCCGGAAGAGGGTGTTCCAAAGTCTGCCCTCACAATGGCCGAGGGCACCATCATCGCCTCACGCACTGGAATCACTACCGTGACCGACTTCCGTATATCGGACCAGGCCGCTGGGCGTCAGGGGGCCCCTCTCATTGCCTTCTTTGACGCTCTATTGCTTCATCATCCTGGAAAGCTTCGCGCGTGTCAAAATATCGGCGGTATTGCAAATGTGTGCTTCATCCCGCCTGAGGGGCCTGATCATGCGTACGACTTCGACACAGGTCCGGGTAATGCACTTATTGACGCGGTTGTGAGGCACTACACGAATGGAACAATGGAGTTCGACAAGGATGGGATGATGGGCAAGCGTGGAACAGTGTGCCAGGACCTCGTCGACAAGTTCATGAGAGATATTCCCTACTTTTCGTGGGACCCGCCGAAGACTACTGGACGCGAGGTGTTCCGTGACACCTTGGCAGACAAGCTTATATGTGATGCAGAGGCTCTTGGCCTGTCTGCCGATGATGTTGTCGCTACAGTCACCAGAATCACAGCTCAGGCGATAGTGGACCATTGGCACCGGTATGGTCCTGAGGGGAAGCAGGTTGACGAGGTATTCATGTGTGGTGGTGGGGCGTATAATCCCAACATCACGGAATACATGAAAGAAAACCTGCCTGGGGTCAAGATGTTCATGTTGGATGATGCTGGCATACCTTGTGGTGCAAAGGAGGCCGTCACCTTTGCATGGCAAGGAATGGAAGCTCTTGTTGGACGAAGCATACCAGTTCCAGATCGAGTGGAGACCCGGAGACCGTACGTTCTAGGTAAAGTGAGCCCCGGAGAGAACTACAGGAATGTCATGAGTAAGGGCATGAAATTCGGCGAAGGGCGGGAGACGCTTGGCTGGGTGGCCGAAATGGTGAACTACGTGGACGGTCGTGCTTTCGATAACAAGTGGTGAGGGAGGAGCGGTGCTTGTTGGCGGTCGCTCGACTTTGGCATGGTAATCATGAATGTCTTATCTATCGGTCAATATCGGCTACATTTCATTCATTGAATGATGTTACGCTGCATATGAACCCCGATCGCGGGGGGTTTGGCTCTCTACTACTGGACATAATACCGCGCTCACTGGCAAAGCAGCACGGCAGATGAAGATGACACACTTTATGGATTCAGCCGCTTCATAAGGATCAACTTGCTAAACCTTCGATTTCTCGAGGGAGAGTTATTTGAACCGAGTCGTCTCTTTTACCAAGAAGGGCTGCGTCTGGTGACCACATTTTTGCGATACTACTTTGCGAGAGCATTAGAAACAATAGGCTTCAGACTAAAGACTACGGAAACAGGATTCGATCCTCGGTGAACAACAGGAGACCTGAAGTTACGGCAACTTTCGTCGCCTTATTTTCAGTATCGCCTGATTGATCTGCCTCGAGACTGGTTAGGCAAATGCAAACGCAGCCTCTTTTTCCCGATGACTGATGTGGAAAGTTGCCTCATTTTTTGACTGGTAAGCCTGCATCTGCACTTACACAAACCAGAGCCAATTACGACACGCCGCGTTGGCATACCTCGATGCCCAACCACACCACACCCATATCAATATCAATCCGGCCTAGCTGCCGAAGAACCAAACTAGAATCCCATCGTTTGTGATAAGGTTTTCCTCCTCTCTCTTCTTGCACTGCAAGATAGGCTGTGTGAAAAAGCATGTCAGCTTGAATCAACCATCATGGCGACTCTTTCAATCAGTGGTCTTGAGTCCTCGCTCGAGAAGCTCAGCCTCAACTCTCCTCTTCCTTCTTTTCCCGAAGCCGAGGTGCTGGTGCGCCCGCTTGACGTTTTCCGGTCCTATATTGCGGAAATCGTGGCTGAGATTTCAGGATGCGACCCTGCGGTTGCGTATGATGCCATCCAGTCGACGGCTGCCATCTCTATGGGCGACCTTGCCGTTATCCTTCCTCGTCTCAAAATCAAGGCCAAAGGCGATGCCGCAGCTGAGCTGCTTGACAAGGTAAGAAACATATGCTCCAGAGTCATGATGAACAAGCTGATGTAACAGCATGTAGTTTCCCAAATCACCTCTTTATACCTTCCCTTTCGTCGATGGGGTCCATATCCGCATCTTCTCTCACCCAGTACTCCTCCCAAGACTCGTAATACCTTTCATCGCCGATCGGAAGGAACTATACGGTGCGGATGGTTCACATGGTCTACGGGACACCGCGACTCCAGACAGCGGACGCAAAAAGGTGGTGGTCGAATTTTCCTCGCCCAACATCGCAGCCGAGTTCGAAGGCAGGCACCTTCGCAGCACCATCAACGGCGCCTCGATCGCCAATCTTCACGAGCGCATGGGGTGGGACGTCGTCAGACTGAACTTCCTCGGAGACTGGGGCAAGAATATTGCCCTTCTTGCCGTTGGCTGGAACAAATTCGGGTCAGAAGAAGAATTCAGCAAGGACCCCATCCGACATCTTCTGGACGTGCACAACCAGATCAACGAATTATTCAAGCCCGAGCAAGAGGCGAGTCTCAAGGCCAAAGACGAGGGGAAGAATACTGCCGAGATCGAGTCTCAGGGTATCTATGCCGAGCGTGACGCTTTCTTTAAGCGCATGGAGGAGGGCGACGCCGATGCAGTAGCACTTACCACGAGGTTCCGTGATGTTTATGTCGAAGACTACACAAAGGCGTATGCCCGCCTAGGCATCAAGTTTGACGAGTATGCCGGTGAGTCCCAAGTGACGTCAGCGTCCATCGCAGAGGTCGAATCTCAGCTCAAAGATAAGGGCATCTCTGAAGAAAGCGACGGGTCCTGGCTCATCGACTTCAAGAAGCACGGCGCCAAGGGTCTCGGAACCGGAATGATTCGGAACCGAACCGGCACTACCATGTACTTCTCCCGGGATGTTGCTGGGATCCTTGACCGGGAGAAGAAGTACGCCTTCGACAAGATGATTTATGTCGTCAACGCCGAGCAGGATTCCCACTTCCGCGGCGTGATCAAGGCACTCGAGCTGATGGGACGCGACGATCTGGCCAGGAAGATCCAGCACGTTAACTTTGGCAAAGTACAAGGCCTGTCGTCTCAGCTCGGCAACGCGCATCTCCTGGGAGACATGCTAAACCAGTGTGCCAACGCCGTCAAGGACGCCATGTCCACGGAACAGAACGCCGGGGCTCCGCTCGCCGCCGCCGAGCCTTTCGGCATCACTTCGCTCATTGCGCAAGACATGCATACGAAGCGCGGAAACGGGTACACTTTCGACAGCAAGAAAATGACAGAGTTTGAAGGCGAAACAGGTGCTGCGCTGCAATTACATTACACCCGTCTTTGTCTGACCATCAGAGAGCTTGGTGCCGATCCCACGGCGCTCGAAGAGGTCGACTACTCCCACTTGGAGGAAGAAGAGTACACAAACCTCCTCCGGCTCATGGCCCAGTATCCCGACGTCGTCAACGCGGCTTACAAGACCCTAGAGCCGTCTGCCGTCCTGACCTTTCTGTATCGGCTGGCAGAGCAGATTGTTATTTGTCTTGATGATGACGAAGGAGCAGATGAGGAGGAAGAAGAAGCAGCCGAGGACCCAGCGCTTGATCTTGCGCGAGCTGTGTTGTATGAGAATGCGAGACAGGTGTTCGAAAATGGCATGAAGGTCCTTGGCATCAACCCGTTGACGACCTGAGCTTGTGTTGTTGACCTTTTATCGCGGCTTCATCCTTTTTCTAACCATGGTTCTTGAGGTTTGGTTGCTTCTCATTGAGCAATGGTTGCGTTGAGTTATGGAAGGAGTTACGTTTTGTCGGGCTTACGAGATGACGACTTGTCGGCAGACATGAAAACGCGGCTGGCCATGATTTGTCTCGCTGCATATAGAATAGGAAGACATCAAATTAAGAAGAGTCCCAAAACATGACTGAATACTACCATGTGATGAAGTTTGTTTGGGTGGTCCAGACTCCACGCGACAAGCTAATTAGGCTCGTGACTATTTTGTCTCTGAGTTTTCCGAGCTTAAAATTTAGATTTAAGTATAAAGTGGCATCTTCGAGCTTCAAGCAATGACAACCGCTAGGAGCTGTTTAAGAGTAAAGTTTAGAGTTGTCTCCTCTGGTATAACCTCGTTGTTCCTTTTGATGATTGACTTGATCTAACCTTGCCTGTGTATTGAACTCGTTCTTCTCAGTTGATATTCCCTTTCGCACCGATGAGGACGTTGAAGGGCGGCAACACCGACAGAGAGAAATGACGACGGAGAAGGAACGAACGAGGGGGGAACTTCTTTCTCATGTTGAAGAGGTACGTCATGGTACATGGACAGCCTCCGGCTCACTTCCGCACTCAGGGCAGTTGCACCTTCCTGCTGCAAAATCCCACCGGCGTCTTGCCTCCACATTCTCGCCCATCTTCACTTTTCTGACTTACTTTGCCAATCAACCCAACAACTTCTCTTTCCTCCCTTTCGATCTTCACTGTCTCTATTCTTCTTCTTTTGTCTCTGTGAGTTTTTTGGCGGCTGTTCTTGGCTTTCCCTAGACAAAACACATACCTTGGACGCTGACAGCTATAGAAGGTCATCAGAGCCAAAGTCACCAGAGCTCAGTGGTTTCAAAAAGCTACAGACTGCCATCAACTTGCTGTTCAGTATACAGGTATGAGATCTAATCCCTGAAGTCCCTCAGCTTTTATCTCACAAAGCTACAGCAAGGCCATCCGAGTAAGAGGAGGCAAAAATATCTCCAGAGACCTCATTCTCGCGTCACCCACACCAGCTCCTTCACCATGACAAGTCGTCGCGACCGAGGTTCGGCTCTCATTACGGCCGAGGAGCGCCTTCGACGCGTCCAGGAGGCCAAGAAGAACATACGCGAGACGGCCACCTACACACCTGCCCTCTTGGCCCTGATCCAGTCCCGCATTGAGGCGAATACCTTCCGCCGCTGCATTTCGAACAACACCATCTACCACTCTCTCTGCGACTCCCTCAAAGACAAAAATATCCCCGAGCGAGACCGCCGTCCTGACCTGGTTGACTTTCTCGCTCTCGAGGCCATTGTTCCTGTCAACTACGACGGCCAGTACAATCGCGTTCTCCAAGACCTTTTCGTCCGCTGCCAAACCGAGGCTTGGGCCGAGAAGGCAGTTCTACAGGCGAATCATGAATGGTTCCAAGACGCCATCAACAAGGCCCGCAAATACGTCAAGACACTCATCGCCAGAACCGACCCCCAGCTCCTTGAGATCGTCCTTGGAGGCATTGATACCAGCTTCTGGCGCGCGGATATCAGAGACCATTCTCTTTACCATGGCGTCATAGACAAGGTCGCCAAAGGCCAGACTCTCACCCAACGCGACGTCATCACCGCCGTCGCCATCAACGGCGGAAAGTATCCCACCGAAATCTTCCGTCACCTGGTCGTGAACCAGAACTCCAATATGCTCAACTGGGGCGGTGACATTAGCGCTCAAAATGCCCTCTATGATGACGAAGACTTCCAGGTCGTTCATGCTGACACCACCATTTACAGTGAGACCATGGCTAACCTCGAATCCTTTGCGAAAGCCATGCAGAACAAGCACAAGGGCCTCGAGGTCAGCAAGAAGATCCGCGAGATGAAGGAGCTCATGAAGGACGACGTCGGTGTTCTCCGCCACACTCAGGGTGGACGCGTCCAGAAAGTTGCCGGCGGCAGCAACGCACGTCGCGCCCACACAGGGGATGGTAACATTCGCTCTCGCCGCAACTGTGAGGCATCCAGCAGCCTCGGTCTGCCTGCGACTCAGGAGCCCGGAGACTACGGAAGATACTTTGCTGAAGGACAGGGAGCCATGGGCGGCGAGGGAGATCACGGTGATGCTTCTATTAAGAGGCAAGATTCCAGTTCCGATGAGCCACTCGGCCAATCGTCTTAGCTTTCGCAGGCATATCCAGTGACGTTGAAACCTGAGCAACAGGGAATATTGAGGGACGAGGGAAGCGCTAACAAAGGGCAAATGGATTTTGAGTCATTGGGCAGACTTTCTCTCTCTATGAACTGATATTGTGTTATTGGGAACATAGGGCAGGGTACATCCTTGTGGAACGGGACCTGATCAACCGGCCTCCCAACTGACGGCGGCCGCAGGGCAATGACAATTTCAACTCAGCTTTGCTAGTTCTTATATTGCCATGCTGTCTTTGTTCACCGAATAATTGACTGTCTTCCACGGTTCAGAACGCCCCTTCGTCAAGCTCGGTCGCGAATACCCCTAATAATGACTTCAGTGGCTTCCAGTGAAAATCCTTTGATTTGGGTGGAGCATCTCGAACATGTTGAAGAGTTTGGTAGCGGACGACGAGTCAGGTATACCGAGAACAACCGCGAGTGCTGCTTTGATGGGCGACCTAATTGAGGCCCACGATAATTGGGCGATAACAGAAGGCGATAAGTGTTCAAGTCATGTTCGGGGTTCCCTATTGGGGCCACATTGATGCGTTGCAAAGCTTTGCGGGCCTGGTTTTGAGTATGGCCTGAACAACCTGCATTCCCAGCGACGTTAACATTAATACTGTTCATATACTTGGACTCCAACTTATCCAGTCATCCATCGTGACCCCCCATTCACCCCCAGTTCACCCACTGCCACTCAGAGAGCTTGCCCTGGTACCCTTGGATCGCTTGTGACCACAAACTCCGTCTTCTTGACAATACCTGGCGTGCCGAGAGCGTAATCCGCGCTTTCTTCATCAGAACCCTTGCCTATACTCGAGTGATGCAAACCGCTCTCGCTGCGATCGGTGCCGCTGCCCAGAGGTTGCATCCCATTCATCCCTGACCGCCAGCTCTGCAGAGCGTACCTGCTTCCCACGTTGCCGCTCTGCGCAGACCTGCCGTAGCCGCTGGGCCCGGCGTACTTGTTGCTCCGGCTTCCTGACCTGCTCTTCTCGTTGAAGTACTTGACGAGGGGTGCGAGGGTCGGAACGCAGCAGACGATGATACCGAGGTTATTCTCAACCGCGGACCACATGATGAGGGGCGCCGAGTCGAGGTAGTTGGCGAGCGCGTGGACGGTCTGGATACGGATAATCTGGATGACGGTGATGAAGGCGCCGAGGCCGAAGAGGCCGAGGAGGACAAACTTCTTGCGCTTCTGGATCTTCGAGGTGGCGAGGACTGGGAAGGGAAGGAACATGCTGGCGGTCACAAAGTCAGTCGAGAAGGTCCGGAGAACCAACGCATCGGCAATCCAACTCACACTACAAGGTCAAAGAGAATCGTCAACGACGCCATGGCGGTGTAGAACGGGACTCCGGGAATGCAGGAGCCATTCGTGATTGTCGGATCCCACTGCTTGGCAATCTTGAGGATATCAGTGGCTGGCGTAAAGTCTTGTGGCAAAGGCGAGACTTACCGGCGTGCACAGGTTTATCTGGACTATGAGAAAAGCCGTGTGGTATGCAACACACATGCCCATGGTGATTAGGGTTGCCAATCTGTAGGGGCCCTTGGGAATAAAGCGGAGGTAAGAGAGTAGCAAGCTAATCTTGAAGCCGAGGATGCTGGTGATGTAGCTTTGATGAAGGTCAGCAAAGCTACTACCTCTGTCCTGGATATACACAACCGTTTACTTACAATGGCGCGCCGGCATATTGTAACAAACCAAAGTTGTAGAGATTTTGGCTGGGCATGTCCTCGATGTTCTGGAGTCCAAGGCCCCATTTCGTTTCTTGTCGTATCCGTTAGCATCTAAAGAAGACTCTAGGTGAAGGAATAGCTTACGGAGTGTGGTGACTATCGCAAAACCGCAAGCGGCAACCCACGTTCCCACGATAACCCAGTCATCTGTATGCGCATGTCAGTCCCTCCTCTGTTGCTCTTTGATATCCTGATCTTCTTGACGTACCCAAGCCGGCTGCGCTCAACATTATGACACGGACATACAGCCGCATAGACATCATTGCCAGTGACAGTGCCGTGAAAACCAAAGCGATGGTCGTGATCTGTACGCCCGAGGTCTCCGTTCCCGGAAGGGTGTTGTACGTCCACGGCGCATCCATCGCGACTGACGATCCGAAAAGCCCTCCTCGGTGTCGGTTCTGTGTCGAGTAGAGTTGATGCCAACCCGCAGGGCTGGAGGCCAGCGAACAGACTCGTTCGTCCTCGGGGCGCGGTGAGGCGGAAAGGGTTTGTTACCGAAGGTCCTGTCGCCGAAGATCCGGGCGGGAGAGAATAGGAGGAGCACAGGAAGACGGGGTTGCGGAGCCGGCTAACACTCGACCGCTTGATGTGGCAATCAATTCGTCAATATCATCATCCAGCTGACGTCTTTGAAAGTGATCTCTCAGTGATCATAAGAGGAGCGGAGTGGAGGGGAGACTAATGTACAAATATCTGCCCGCCTTCTCCGTTTTTTCATAATCTTTCGACATGGACCCCAACACGACCCTGCGAACAAGACAAATCCGACCATCTGGACCGGAAGGCTATTCCCTGTCGGCGTCTGCAACGAAATCACACTCACGCAGTACAGTAACGGCCAAGCCGGGCCTGCATGTATGAACTTTATTTGGGTCTCTAGACCGTGGATTGTGGCAGGCCGCACGCACGCCCTTGCCCCTCCCTCCGAGCCCTAGATCTCTCTTGAGGGGTGAGTTCCCTTCCTCGCCTCGGAGACCACGCCTTTGACCAGGCAATGATCGCGAAAAGCCACGAGGACGTGCAGGGGGTCAAGACTCCGTACGGACTGGCCCCCACCGGAAAGTCTGCCGGCGTCGCACTCTAGGAGGTTCTGAACACAGGCCGACCCCGGTCCGCATCTTGCCAAACGTAACGAGTTGCGAGCAGTCACTTGGAATGCTACTCCCGAGTTCGATATGCGCCCGGGATTCTAGAAGCCATGACCGCTGTCTGCCCCTATGCACTGCAGTCTGCAGTCCCCCTCGCGTGCAAGTGTCCATATCGCGTAAACTACGTCTGCACTACGCTGTCGTACCATATCGGTGCGTCTCACTACGAAGTAATTAGCGCACTACCAGGGATGCTTCTGGTTCAGCTACCGGTGACAGCCCTTCTCGTCGTCGGCCTGAAGTCGCAAGCGTGTCTCGTTCCTCGTTAGAACAGAATCCAGGCTTTTTTCTGATATTTGTTTTGAGAACGCTGGGCCCAGAGCGCATCGTCACTAGCAAGGATAAACGAGCCACTGTCCAGCACAATCCATCCTGTGACGATTACCTAGTCCTCCGTCATATTGTCTCACTAATGTGATACATCAGCCCGAACAACGCCGAGATTTTTGGCGGGTCGAAATTCGACTGCTAGACGTGCCAACATATTGGAGCAGATATAACAGTGGGAGGAGAAAAGGCTGGTCCGTGAAGCAATCACAATTGACGTGACAGACAAGCAGATCCTTGGCCAAGGCACGGGTTCGGGGAAGTCCTCCGCATGCGGCAAAGGCTCAAACCACAACATCCGCGCAAAGGTGGGTGTCCCAACGATTATGCATGCTTGCCCTAACCGCGGATGTGCAACTTGTGTTTACCGACTGCAACGGCACGTATTATTTCGCCCTGATATGTTCCATCGAACCAAAAGACGCCTCAGTTGGTTGGAACTGAGGACCAGAAAACGCCGGTTGGAGGTGCTCTGTCACGCGGCACGGCTCCACGTCCGCGAGACGGACGAAGGTAGCGATCGCATCCCCTGGCCTCGTTTGCCCGGTTTGAAAAAGGCTTCCAGAAGGACCTTGGGATCCTTCCCGCTTTTCAGGTGACACCGTATCATGCTTGGGCGCAAGTGGCGTAGTTCAGAAAGCCTCTCCCGGCCCGTTACGGGGGCGGAGGGATCCGCGTGGAGCGAGATCCCGCTTTTTGAGGAACAGCTGGACACCACGAACTAGGGGTATCCTATGGAGGACGAGATAAAGGATATTAATTAAAAGCAGAGAAGAAAACACAAAATAACCCGAAATGAGATGAAAGGCCACGAGCGATGTCGTGACTCAAGCACCCTGCTGTTGAGGGGGAACTTCGCGAAGCTCCTTCCGAATCCGAATGAGAAAACAAAGTGTCTCGCAGCGTCTGCGCAAAACGAACGCTGCTGATTTTACACCACGACTAGTAGTGGTGGTCTAGAACGTTGACCGGGATGGGGCGGGAAGCGTTTCTGCCTCTTCCGAGGTTATCATCAAGGCTGACCGGTCTGTTGTTCTGCCGACAGAATGATGCACTACACAATTGAGCGACGCAGATTTGCACGAGTCCCACCGACACTTCCTATTAGTGTCGGTTAGCTCTGATGATCCCAGCTGCTTCGAGAGTCAGGTATATTAGGACGTTCTTCACAGTTGATCGAAACGGGGACACAAGATCCCATATGCGTCGAGTTTGGATGAACGTTTCGAGCCTGCTTTGCCTCTTCCCGTGGTCCGAACTGATGAGGCTCCTAGTTTCCTGGGCCCAACCTATGGATGTAGCAGCCAGGTCGTTCGCTTTACCGTTCACTATATACGCCTATTCAGATTACCATGCAGCCGGATCATGGGTTCTCTTGTTCTCGCTTCCTCGGCCTGGCCCCTTGCGGTCGTCGCATTGCCTCCTCGTACGACAATGTGTTTAAGAAACCTCGGGTGCATTGAATTCTATCGGCAGACAGCAAGATTTGGGTTAGAACGCCGCTAGGCCCTTATTTGCACAGCGTGCGTGGAGTTGGTGTGTGTGGGGAGGTTTTCCACCACTTATCTTGTGAAATCAGGGATCAGGCATCGAGCGTCTTTTTAATTTCGACAGGGAGTGGCATGAATAGAGTTCTGATGAAGATCCCCCCATGCACGTTCATCTCCGAAAGGCATGGCGCCAGTTCACACAAAAACACCGAGGAGAACTCCGCAGTGTACGCGTATGCACCTTTCTGCCATATTCGCCATGATATGTATATGACCGACGGCTAGGAGATACTCTGCTTTTGCTTCGCAGTTGCAATAATGAATAACAGTAAGGAGATCCCTCGAAACCAAGTCGTTTCGTCTTGTGGAACGGACATTTGCTCTGCGACAAGCGTTGGTGTTCTTGCAGACTTCCGAGCACAAACGAGGTCTTCAGGGATGGTGCTGGGATCACTTGATCTGCGCCGCCCTTAAAGTCCCGCTGAACAAGACTATGGAAGGATGCCCACGCAAGTCCACTCAAACTTGGCTATGCCACGCCAAAGGGTGATCCAAGGCAAACAAGGACGGTATCACCACGATCCGAGTCCTTGTTGCCTTGTGGGAGGGAGGAGCACGGAGACGATACCTAGATCCATCAGCCAGCCGGATGCGACGAAACACGATAGAAGCGAGGTCTGATTGGAGACATCGGGCCTTCGTAAAAGCAGCACGAAGTACTTCGTACAGCGCAGACCACCACCAAGTCGTCAGCCGGGGCACACAGAAATCCCTGATCTTCCTCCCCTCCTCCCATTGAGATAATCTTGTTCTTCTCTCCTCACCCCACAGCCTCTGACCCACCGAAAACCGTGCTTAACAGGGAACTGATGAAGGATTCAGCCACCATCGGTTTAGCGCCAGGATTGAGGCATTACCGGGTCGCTCATTAACAGCATCCCCCCTTATGAGCGGGTTGGATACGTGTTTATTTGGCAGTAAACGTGGTTGACTTCCACAGCTCGGACGGGGGAAGGGCGAATCCGCCTTCAATAGTGTCGAAATCTCGGCGCCTAATCAAGTCGGAAGACCTCATCCCACGAGATGAGGCTCCATGCCGTGGTCCCGGGTGCGTGGTTCCCCAGTCATGCAGGATAGTACTAAAAGTGCTGCACGCGGCTGTCCGGGTTAGACTTTCCTTCTAGGAGAACGAGCCAGAAGAATTTCGTTCTCTTCTCTTCGCCCCCCCCTCATTTCGATCTTCCCCGCGAGCTGAGTCGTCAAGCGAATGTCGATCTTTGTCTCACCACGCTCTTTACCTCTCACCACATCACACACTCGTTACATTGCACTCCCTTCCCTCTTCTAAGATGAAGAGCTTTGTCATCCAAGCGCTTCTCGCCGGTGCGGCGCTCGCTGCCCGGGGCCGTCACACGGTCCGACGCACTAACGCGGTCGAGCGTGCCGCCGCCGATTGCAAATGCTTCCCGGGTGACAGCTGCTGGCCCGCCACGGCGCAATGGGATGCCCTCAATACCACCGTGGGCGGTAATTTGATTGCCACCGTTCCTTTGGGCTCGCCTTGCCACGATCCGACCTACGATGCCGCCACTTGTGCTTCGCTGCAGAGCCAATGGCAGTATTCCGAGATCCAGTACGTTGATTTGCTCGGGGCTTCTTGGCAGACCGCTGACCTCCATGCAGTATGAACTCCTCCAGCTCCATCATGGCTCCCTTCTTCGCGAACCAGAGCTGTGATCCCTTCCAACCGGAGTCCCGCTCCTGTCTATTGGGCAACTACGTCGTCTACGCCGTGGATGCAAAGACCCCCGCGCATGTCCAGGCCACCATCGCGTTCGCTCAGAAGTACAACATCCGCTTCATCGTCCGCAACACCGGCCACGACTACCTTGGTCGCTCCACCGGTGCCGGCGCTCTCGCCGTCTGGACTCACCACATGGACAACGCCGAGGTCGTCGACTGGAACACCGCCGCCTACAAGGGCAAGGCCGTCAAGGTCGGTGCCGGCGTCCAGGGCTTCCAGGTCATGGAGGTAGCGCACAACGCTGGCCTCGCGGTCGTCGGCGGCGAGTGCCCGACCGTCGGACTCGCCGGAGGCTACACTCAGGGTGGTGGCCACAGTGCCCTCTCCACCAGCTTCGGTCTGAGCGCTGACAACGTCCTGGAGTGGGAGGTCGTCACTGCTGACGGCACCCTCCGTACCGCTTCCAAGACTGAGAACCCTGACCTGTACTGGGCCCTGTCCGGTGGCGGCCCGGGTAACTGGGGTGTCGTCACCTCCCTGACAGTCAAGGCTCACCCTGATGCCAAGTTCGGCGGTGCTACCCTTGTCATGATGGCCGCCGACAACGACAAAGATGCCTTCTTCAATGCCATCGATGCCTTCCATGAGGAAATCGCGGGCATGGTTGACGCTGGTACCATGGTCGTCTACTATTTCGGTGCCAGCTTCTTCCAAATCGCGCCCATCAATGCCTACAACAAGACCGCCGACGAGGTCAAGACCATTCTTGCCCCCTTCATCTCTCGCCTGGATGATCTCGGCATGGTTTACACCGTTAACTACTCTGAGTTTGAGAGCTACTACAACCACTACGACAAGTACTTTGGCCCGCTGCCCATCGGCAACATCCAGGTCGGCATTGCTCAGTACGGTGGCCGTCTTATCCCCCGCTCCAACATCACCAACATTGGATCCTTCTCCCGCAGCGTCGCCGAGAAGGGAGTCACCTTCATCGGTGTCGGAACCGACGTCAGCAAGTTCGGCAACAAGGAGACCAACTCCGTCACCCCTGCCTGGCGCGAGACCATCGTCCACGCTACCCTGACCACCGTCTGGAACTTCACCGCCCCGTGGGATGAGATGCTCGCCAACCAGGATCTCATGACGAATGTGGTCCAGAAGGAGATCGAGGCCCTCACCCCCACCGGTGGCGCCTACATGAACGAGGCCGACTTCCAGCAGCCCAACTTCCAATCGACATTCTTCGGCAGCAACTACAAGGCATTGTTGTGCCTCAAGAAGAAGTATGACCCCAAGGGTTTCTTCTACGTCCGCAACGCCGTCGGCAGCGAGTCGTGGAGCGTCGCCAACGACGGAAGGATGTGCCGCGTTTAAGCCAGACCCAATAGAATACCAATAGTCGCAATAGAATTATATCATTTTTCACAACTTGTCTCCCACCCTCCACTAAGTCGTGTTTGTAATTCAACGTCGAAAGTCCTTCTGGACCATGGCATTTGAAACAAAACCCGTAACGAATTATCCCCACTGGCCAGCACAGGCAAAATTACAAGTGACAATAGCGATCAATGTTTCACAAGCAGGTTCGTTGCTACGCTGTCATAGCTGAAACCGATGCCTTGGCTAATAGGACGGGAAATGCATCGAGGCCGCTATAGGTGTTAATGCGATGAACTATTAGATTTACCATTAACACCTAAGCTTTGGGTTTATGATACTTGCTCAAATGACCAGTTAGGTCAATTTTGAGCTCCCACGGTCAAAGTCACCGTTACTTTTACTCGGAAGACTGTGTGCGTTGAGCAAGCGAAGCGTTGTATAAGGCATTGACTTTATCTGGCCCAT
The DNA here is from genome assembly GCA_030867305.1 of Colletotrichum zoysiae. NCBI lineage: Eukaryota > Fungi > Ascomycota > Sordariomycetes > Glomerellales > Glomerellaceae > Colletotrichum > Colletotrichum zoysiae. The sequence continues at coordinate 46,573 of MU842990.1, read as the reverse complement.
GTTTCTGAAGCCTGGTGGATCTGGTACAAATATCTGAAACATATTTCTTGCAATAATATCGCTTGTCGAGATGAAAGAAACACCCGCAGGCTCGATTCCCCTAGCTCAAGACCTCTGAATACCTCGTTGTTTGACGATGTAGTGGGTGAAACGTAATACGGAAGTTCAACAGCTACTGAATCCCCTGGCTCAGATTTCAATGCTTCTGGGCAACACTCCAAGTAGGTACTTTGCTACAAACTAGGCCCACGACATGCCCAGGCCTAACTGTAGCTCAGTGAAAACATCAAAGCAAGGCTTTTAGGATGTCACTGATCATCAGTCGCTCACATTACATGCACATTGGCCCACTGGGTCGCGTCACTTTGGCTCGAAGGTGGCCCTGCCTGATCTGCGATGACTTTGAATTACAGGCTGGATTAATCACTCAGCATAATGCTTCCACAATCCCAGAGACGTTGATCCCACGAATATGGTACAGTCATGGCTCAGCTCTTATTGTACTCCTACGCTAGAAACTATGGTGACGGTGCGAGGCCAGTCAGGAAGAAGCTGTCGCGTTTAAGACCAGAGCGTCAGAGAGCATCGCCCTCACACACTCTCCATACAAGCCTTTGACCACTTACAGCCTTGTTTCTTAGTAGTACAATAGCATACTGGGCTCGCTCTAACAAGGATTCCCCCTCCACTATTCTATGGGGGTTTGGTCGCACCACTTTCTGTTCCAGCAATGCCGGAATTATCTCACTTTGCATCTTGTCTTTGAATAATTGGTTCTGTAATGATGTGCGCGTTGTCAGGGAAGAGTTTTACTACTGGGAATCCTGATATCCGACGTACCTTGAGATAGAAATGTGTCCTCACACCCTTGACGATAACACCATCCTTCCACTGTCCCTCAGCAGGCTCCGTCATCTGATAAATTGGAGCTTCAACCTCAGTCGGGTCTTTGATAACAACAGGTAACATCACGGCAACCTTGGTGTATCTCCCAGCAAGTTGAGTAATAGGTTTGAGCGACCCTGATAAGTGACCTATGCAGTCGATTATGTATGGCACGCACTTCGGACCAAGATGCTTTTGGATATTCTCCACCACGCCCTCATCACGGTAGTCAAAGCAAACAGTGGCGCCAAGTGATTGAAGGTACTCGTGGTGTTTCCCGCTTGCGACCACTATCAGGCTCTTGTAGCCCCAGTGCCTCAAGACCTGAACCGAATACATGCCGACGCTCCCGGCCCCGCCCCACAGCAAAATCGGCGCATCGGCCTCCGGAGGCGTCCATCCATTCGGGATAGGCCACGGCAACGGCAGGCCGAGGTCGACAGCCACGGCCTGGAAGACTGTCACCAGATTGTCAGGAACCGTCACAGCTTCCTGCATCGTCAGGCCCTTGGGGAGCCTTCCGAGCAGAAATGTCGGAACGGTGATGAGGGTTTGCGCGGCCTTTTCTTTGCCTTCCTTGTTGTCGCGGAACGAGTACCCCACTACCTTGTCCCCAACCTCGACCTCAGCGTGATGCGGGCCGGGACCGACCAGTAGCACCGTCCCAGCAAAGGTGTCGCCCAGGATCCGGGGAAACATGTCGATGAGAAGCCCGCCATCCGCCTGGTGGAGATGGTACGGTGTCGAGGAAGTCCATTCGACCCTGACAATGACCTCGCCGACGTCGGGTGGGTATGTCGGGGCGTCGACGAGGATCAAAGGTTCTCTGGGAGCTCTGACGGCGACTGCTTGGTGAACTGCGGGAATTTCGAACTCCATCATGGATTCGGTGCACGTTGCTCGAGTAAGAGATGCAAGAGGTAGGCCGGGAGGACGGCGTGCGACTTTAAGACGGTCGCTCAAAAGACGAATGATGGGACCCACGGACGATCATACACCAACTGCTGTGTCAAGAAGCCGGCGGCTTTCTTTGAAGAATACGGATTTTAGATGACCAAGAGGAGAGATATTAACCCTCAAATTTGCTCCGCGGATCGAGGGTCTGATGACAGCATCGTGCATGTCTAGTCGGTGCTTTGAGGCGCCGCTGCACCGACCTTTTTGCGGGGGAGGCTACCCAATCTAGGGCATCGAGCTCCCAGCTATGCGTCGCCGTGGCGAATGTCGCCTGAGATCGTCTCAGGAATGTCGGGCATTTTCCACGAGCTCTCGAGGTCGGCTGTGGGCAGCTTCTGGCTTGTGCGTTGCAGTACCTAATAGTGCTTATGGAATGGATTCCGTGGCGACCCGGTGTCTTCGGCGCCGAGAACTAGTTGGAATGAGAATTCATGTAAGCCATTCATTCCTGGTATATTTCGGCGCCGAAGCCCGGGATTATTAAAGTCAAAGATCGAATATGTAGCACGCGAATATCATGCAGAGACCCCCTCCCTCCGGCACTATAATCGCGGGCAAAAGAGAAGAGACTCGGCCGGCCGCGGCAAGCAGTGGAACTGCCGATCCGGCTGGTGCTCCCGTCGCCACCGCATGCTCTAGTGGAAACTTAAACCATCAGTTCTCTTTTTCTTGTTCTACTTCTCAGATCACTAAGACCATGTAAAACCACGATTGGGCTAAAGCTTTTTGCTCAGGACTTCTCACAGACAAAAGCAAATGATCAGTGGGAGGCTTGAACTCCCGGCCTTGGCATTACTCAGCATATCCGATGACATATTAGTACCACGCTCTAACCAACTGAGCTAACCGACCTTCGAGCTGTCGTGACCTACACATACTCTGAGCCACTCTTGATTGGCTTCGCTCCGTGGTTTTCTGTGCCTGACTTGACTCCACAGTAGCCGGAGCCTTCGTCTCCAGTGCGCATGATGGCTGAGAATGACTCGAGAGCACCAATATGGGTTTCAGCCTACTCGGGCATAACTACACAGTGAGTTCAGACCATGTAATCACCACGAGAATTGCCTTTTCATGTCATTCACTTATTAGATCGAGGTTCAGGTTATTCTCCGAAGGATTTTTACTAGAACACATCAGGCCGTGTCGAATTGTGCAAATGTGCAAGAGCATTGTTTCAACTATTTACAAGAATTTCCAAGCCCGAAGTGAAACAAACCTACCAAGGGGCTTTCCCATCTATCAATAGACGAAAAGACCACTGCCGATACTTAGCACCATTGCCACCAGACCGCCTTTGCTTCATGGCCGAATCCTTAAGGAACACATTGGCTGTAGTATTCGTTCGAGGCCTTGCAAGTGCCGGATGCGCACGTGGTGGCGCCAGTCCATCCTTGGCCGCCACATTGCCCGTACAAGGGCGCAGTGGAACCGCCACCGTTGGAAGGGGGCGGGGTCGAGGGAGGGTTCGACGTGGGAGGAGGGGAGCTGCCGCCACCAGAGCAAGTCATGACAGCAGGACCAGGTATCGAGTAAGCTCGGCCGCCGTTGGTGGGCTTGCCGGAGCTGTCGTAGATGCTGACCAAGATACCGGGATGAGAAGCAGAGTAGGCGCCGGGGAAGCTGACAAAGTTGGAGCCTGCGTTGTTTCCGGAGCCGGTCACTCGGATCCTATGTACCATGAGTTTCTGAAGGACCCAACCGCAACGTTGAATGCTCTACACTTACTGTGCACATCCCATATAGAATTGGGCTTCGCCCTGGACCGAAGCTCCATGCAGGGCAATGATCTCCACTCGCATGAGATAGTCGCCAGGCGCAACACAAGACGGCAGGTCAAAGTAGTGCCAGCCTCCGTTGGAGATCAGGGTGTCGACAGCCCACGTGCTCCCGCTGAGACCAACTTCGGCGACCTTGAACCAGCGCAAGCCGGATGTCCCTGTGCTTGCGGCATTGTCGACCTTGGCAAGATAAACGAGGATAGGACCTGGACGCAGCAGCCGAGTTAGTCATGACTTTGGCTACACGAGACTCTCAAACTGAGCGTTGAATGGAATGAAGCCGGCTACCTTTGTGGCTTGCTGCGATGGGATGGTCAGGATCGTTGCCTCCTTGGGCACCTCCAATTACATGGCCCCACCAAGCACCGACTCTGGCACCTGCCGGGACAGAGATGATGTTGCTGTCTTTGTACTGGATGTTGTTGTTGCACGCGAGACCACCATCGTTGACGTTCTGGATTGGGTAGTTGCTCGAAGGAGCGCGGACTCCCTTCAGAGCTCCCTGGTCAACGCCGTTGACAGAGAGCTTCTGGAAGATAGTGTGGCCAGATACACTGGCCACGAGACCAAGAATAGCTGCAGAAATCTTCATGATATCAGCGTCCGATGGCTAGATAGTGTTAAGGAGTGCAGAATTAAAAGTGGTCAACGGACTTCCATCTTCACCACATATCCTTAGGTTTTTATATTTTGAAAGTCGGCGGACACGGGGAGCCTCGGAAATGGCAGGTGGTACAGCCACAAATGAACCAATAACTGACACAAAGAAACGGTGTCTGATGATCCGTGTTTTCCTCCTTCTAGCACTTAATGTCACGCAAGCCACCTGTTGCCATGAATGGCTTATTAGAATCGCATAATCTCGATATCTGCACGGAGCCGCGTGGACCCCATGCCTCCTTGCTGACCGCCCCAGAGGGGAAACGCGTCCCCCCCCCTCCTCGAAGAAGGACGGTATCGCAATTAAGCATACTCGTTTTTCTGGATCTCGCTTACCCGGTTGGCAGGTTGTAGCGAGGGGACCAGAATTTCGGTTCTCCCCCGGAGTTTGACGTCCGTGAACAAACAACGCAATCTGCACTAGCGTCCCTTGGCAGGTGTTTGCTAGTGGCTGTCGTAGATTGATACGAGCAAATGACCATGAATTAGATGGGATGCGTCTTGCCGAGCACCTTGCATCGGGCGGCGGCTTGAGAACAGTATTACATTGAATTTTCTGCCAACGAATTCTTTACCTGATTGAGCTGAGATGCAGAACGCACATGCTTCTGTCATATCAGATATTATCAAAGTACCGCAAGAAGATAATGTTTTCCTGTTGAAACGTTAGTAAATCCGTCGAAGTGTTTGACCAGAGGCTATGAGAGTCGGATGGTAACCCCGGTCATAGCATCGCCGGTTGTATTCAATTCTCCTCTTTCTTTGAGCGGGTCTTCTCCTTTCAAGTCTATATTCGTAATTTGAACCAATATCCGACGGTAAGCCGTTAGAGCATATGCCTGTTCCACCACCAGTCACATCCAAGGTCAGGTACAACAAACGACCTTTTAATCAAGACTGCCAACTGATCAAATACATGCATGGATTCTGCGGCCCTGGTATCGGGGCCTTGATGTTCTTTTCTTCGGGGTCTAACATACCAACTACGAGCTCTGGGGTTTCATGTTGCACCACCTATTGTATGAGGCTAGGTTCACGATAATACTACCCCCGTTTGAAGGTTGAGTCATATCCATCGGCATTACTTGTCTCCGAATCGTCCAGATCGAGGGAGAAAATAGCTTGGACCTCGAGCACAACGGTGTCAGACTCCTGGAACCATGGACAGCAATAACTGGATAGTAGTTGATGGACGCCAAATTGGGGTTCACAGACCGCTTCGTGCGGGCCGTAAGGTTCTTCCAGAAAGGACCACACCATCGCCAGATCATGGCCTGGTTCGAGCATTATGTCTTACCATCGATACCAAAAATAGAGTCGGATATGTCGCTAAAACGTTAACCCTGCTGTCCGGCAGTGTTAGTGTCTGCCAGAGCGTAGCAACCTCCCCATGAGCCTTACTCACATAGGGTGCTCACAGTCGCTGACGCCGTTCTGAATAAGGCAAGTGAGTTTGGAGTGTCCCCATCAGGTATATATGGCGAGTAAAGATACGCAGAACCCAAAGGCTGGCGCAATCTGGATGATTTCTTTGTTTCATTGCTCCGAAATCTTGGCAAAGCCCTGACTGCCGTGGTCAAACCCGTAGTGCTTTTCGCTAAATATGTCAGTCCATATGACGAAACCGTACTTGTTCAAGTAATAGATAGCAGAGATATAGAAAACATCAGGCAGAGTTATCGTCTTAGTTAGACACAGCTGATAATAATCTCAGCATCGCACATGACTTGAAAGCTTCTTTAGCAGAGCCTCTGTCATATATTGTCAAGAAGACTTGGGCTAGGAAATTCGTAACGTTCCATAAGAGAACCAAGAGTGATTCTTCTGATGCGGCCCCGTTTTCTTGAGGAGGTGTGCGCCATTGGTCAAGGGGTTGTCCTAGCCGACGCCGGCGGTCTAATACAGCTATCAGATGAACGTTAGATCAATTTAATTCCGTATACGCCAGCATGAAAACACCTTCGTAAACAGGCTAAATCCTTACACCATATATGTGTACCCGATTTGAACCGAACTCCATAGCTGTTGACTAAAGGGTATGTAGACTCGGGATGTGTGTGTCTATTGTTATTTCCAACAGCTCCGGCGTAGACTTAAACAACTTTGCGAATGTCTTGTGGGCACCGCTTGTTTTATTTCGATGAAACAGCGGTAGGAACTTCAGGTTGAAACTGATTCGAATAGAGGATTGAAGTAACAAGCAATGGAACCGGCCTCATCGAGTTCGTTCAAGGTGTCCGCAAGATGGAGCACCTTTTTACTTGGTTGCAAACGGTTAAAGCCTGGTTCTGTCCACCAAGTTTTCAAATTACATACAATCCCGTCACGGCTTATAGATAACGTCTTGATCCCAAAAGAGGATGGACAAGATAACTTAAGGCCAAAATGGGATAGTCATCGGGAAACAAGCCGATTCTCGGTTCTGGTCATGTATAAATTGGACATGTTACTTCTTGTACGTGACTAATTCATTTGCCTCAGTGCTATATGCATCGGACTATTAGCCGTGCTAGCTTAGGATGGCGGCTTGAAGGAAATCGTCTCAGCGTCTCAGTGAGAAAGAGCTAGGTGTAGTGTTGTTTCCACCGGAGATACGTATGCATAGACGCAACCCAAAACAACCCTGCTGCAGTTTCGGGAAGACTAAGATGACTGCTTTATCGACCAACTGAAGTAGCTGTTGTTTATTGCACTCGGCCAATTCTCAAACCAGAGGTTATGTTAGCAAAGGCAATTACCCAAAGTCATTTAACATTTCACGGAGAGAAACAGCCAGCTTCGCAGCCTTAGCTGTTTGAATCCTCATAATCGGTATAATTGCTGCCTCACAAATATGTCTAATGCCACCAAGCCTCAATACCGTAAATCCAGCAGATAAATCTTGGTGTTCCAGAATTTTAGCCTGGTTCGTCAGAGGGAGTCGAGATGTCTAGGCTGGAGCACAAGCACGCTCTAGAGCTTTCTTTATGAAATTTGCTGAAACAAGTGATTCACCAAGTCCGAGGCGTAGAAAGAACACTACGTCGCCCACTGAGGATAATCACATCTAGTTTGGCGTTAACTCAAGATCTCACCAAGTTGAGGATTCAGAAGGAGCATGAACTCGAAGGGTTTGGGTTGCATGATGTTAAGAGTAGCGTTCTATGACGGCGCTCGAGAAAACATACGATACTATTGCCTTCCTACCGCCGTCACTGATGCACGTTCAGGCGGTATTATCCATGCATATAAGCTTGGTCAAAAGAACCTCATCCGGACAGGAAAATGCTCTTAACAACCATTTGTTGGACAGCATTCTAATCGAGTATATGGGTACGTACATGTAGGCTCATCCTACCAATCTCCAGTTACATATATTTCAGACACAGTCGCATACTCTCAATGCTTGCCCCCTTATCATATCATCGCGACACCTCTGAACTTTGTTCTCATCTTACCACCTCAAAAGTTCAAGTAATCCGAAGTATTGACAACACACGGTGGAAAATTCCGTTTGCCTCAGCTTAAACCCTTTCAGTAATCTATGAGCGATATGTCGGCGCTAGTCTTCGCCACGAATGTGACATGTGTGGCGCCACAAAATCGGGCTTATGAACGCCAAGATCGCACTCTTCCATGAACAATTACTGGGTATGTCGACCAGATTTGAAGTGATCATCGAGGCGCTTACTAAATTGGGCAAGATGGATTTAGTGCTGACGGCGAAAGGTTGCATTGTCTTACCTCAGACGATTGTTCCATCCCTTTATTAATGGGAAGCTTCGTCCAACTAGACAGCATTACTTTAAGCCCGTTCCATAAACGGGCTTTATCGGTGCCATTTTCAACAGCTTCTGACCATTATCCACAGTGTAACCTTTTGATCCTGCGCTGATGGATAAGAGCAACCCGCCGTCGGTGGCGGTCATAGGAGCAGGTGAGTCCTACCTGAGACAGCTATTAGTTAAGCCAGCTACGGTACTAAAGGAATAGGTGCCACTGGTATTTCCATGCTCAAGACCTTGCGCGAAGATGGCTTCGATGCAAAACTGTTCGAAAGACGGGGTGGCGTTGGCGGCCTTTGGTCGTATTCTGACGACAAAACTATGACCACGGCCCTGCCATGTAGGTTTTATCCTAGCTGAGAAGAGGCCTGATACGCATATCTAATCGCGCTTACATAGCCACACAGGCAAACATCAGTAAATACACTTGCGGTTATACAGATTTCCCAATGCCAGACAGTGGGTTAACGTCTCCTTCCACGAATACAGGAAAGGGTGAATTCAAAGACTGACACTCGATCAGAATACGGACCTTTTTTGTCGCAACGAGATTTTGAAGAGTATATGGAGTCATACACTGAGACTTTTGATCTTTACAAGCACATGGTCTTTAATACAAATGTCAAACAAGTCGTGCGAAATGCGGATGGATCCAAGTGGCAGGTCGAGATGATCAACAAATTAGGACATCCAGAAGTTGAAGAGTTTGATAAGGTTGTTTTCTGCCACGGATACCAGACGAAACCAAAGATGCCAGCCTACGAAGGTCAAGAACAGTATGAGGGCCTTCTCATCCACTCACAGCAGTTTAGGAAGTATGATCCACTGCCCGTGCCTCCTGTCCGGATCATAGGACCAGCTAACCAGCCCTGCATCAGGCCAGAAGATTTCAAGGGGAAGAAGGTTGTTCTTGTTGGTCTCAGTGCCACACTCAGCGACATACTTTCTGTTCTTGTTGAGCAGACAGACAAGGCTTACATCTCTCATCGCAACGGAGCCCTCATCATAGGTCGGTGGCGGAGTGGTGTTCCTACGGATCTTTTGGTCACCCGTTCCCGAAGACAGATGTCGTATTTCTTGCAAAGCCATTTCCCCAATCTGTCAAACAAGCTTGTGATGCTTGCTTCCGGATTTCTCATGAAACAGCACGGCAAGCTTGATCCTTCTTGGCGTCTACATGAGAACATGGCACCACTTAGTCTTTACCTTGCAGGATGCATGGACAGCACCGTTGAGATTCTGAGGGAGGGAAAGGCCACATCATTGTACGGCATACAGAAGTTCCTTGGAGGGAAATCCATTGAGTTCACCGATGGGACAGTTCTGGATGATGTTGACGCCGTCATCTGCTGCACAGGGTATTCAGCAGACTTTGATCTTATGCCCTTCGTTGAGATGAGCAAGCCCAAGACGGATACTTCTGGGAATCCCTACGGAGGACGCCCCATCGCGCGACTTTACAAGAATCTGTTCCCACCAGCACACGCGGACAGCATCGCCGTTCTCGCATATTCGATGTACGGCAAGAACAATGGATTTTCCTTCTCAGACGTTACTTCCATGGCTATCAGTAACATCTGGCGCGGGATCAGCGCTGATATGATTCCATCAAGGCCTGAGATGGAACGAGCCATTGACCAGCATCAGCAGTGGATCGCAGATCGCTGGACCCTCGAAAACAGGTCCGACCCGAGCTCTGTCAAACAGTGGGAGTTCCAAGGCTTCTTGCACAAGGCTGCTGGTACTGGCATGGATAATCTTGGCTGGGGGTGGCGTGGTTGGGTCACCTGGTTCAAGGATCCGTACATGAGCTACCTGATGAACCATGGTGTCGAGACGGCGCATGCTTTCCGGTACTTTGAGACGGGAAAGAGGAAGACCTGGGATGGCGCTAGGGAAGCAATCATCCACACGAACAAGCTGGTGAGGCACTTGAAGCGAAAGGGTTAAGTAGACTCAAAGCTGTCAGAGTATCAGTGGATAATTCGCTTGTCTGGCACATCAATTGGCTGAAGTCTTTGCCATTTTTCACATGTATCTGTGCCAGCACAGGGACGATGATGTGAAGAGTAGAGGTTTTTCTTTATTAAATCATGGCGACTAGATTTAATTTTAAGCTGCAAACCAAACTTGTTGCGTGTTCACGCTTCAAATTCACATGAGCCTAGCGTTCAACATTGTTTTATGCTTCATCCATATTACACGGGCCATCCCGGAGATAACCACGCAAACTCCAGTGACAGGTTGCCGATCATGCCGTCTTTAACACCAATGACAATCAGTTCGACTTCATGCTATATCTCCGAAGTTTCTCTTTCTTACAACCGAAGAACTCTCATTATACCCGCTGCACTAAGCGATGTGTAACAGAAAACCACGTCATCGGCACACCATGTCTCCGCACTTAAGGCCAACATTGAATATGCAGATCGGAACGCTGTGATTAGGTAAATGCCGAGACTTATTTCCGATCTGAGCTCAACTTCCTTCGTACCACTCATTGACTCGTTGCCCCTCATCCTCACACCATAAAAAGGCTAGAACCCCCTCACTGTATGATAGTCGCATCGGATATCCAGGCTTTTCAAAGAATCGCGACATAGCCCTTTTCATTCCATCCCAAGCCAACTCCGCCAAAATGTCGAACTTCCTGGCCCCGGCCCCTGAGCCACCCACCGAGTTGGGCAGGCTGCGCGTGCTCTCGCCCAACGCTGGCATTCGCGTGTCTCCTCTTGCATTGGGGGCCATGTCAATCGGAGACGCCTGGGCTGATGCCATGGGCGCCATGAATAAAAAGCAGGCATTTCAGCTAATGGATGCTTTTTTTGAGGCGGGCGGCAACTTTATTGACACGGCAAACAACTACCAGGATGAGCAGTCGGAACTTTGGATTGGCGAATGGATGAAGGAGAGGGGCAATCGGGAACAGATCGTTCTCGCCACCAAGTACACATCCGACTACAAGAGTCACACCCTGGGCAAAGGAAACACGGCCAACTTCACTGGCAACCACCGACGGAGTCTCCACATCAGCGTCCGTGACTCCCTGAAGAAATTGGGCACCGATTACATCGATATTCTTTACCTGCACTGGTGGGACTACACGACCTCGATCAAGGAGGTTATGGACTCTCTTCACATCCTGATTGAGCAGGGCAAAGTTCTTTACCTCGGAGTATCAGACACGCCGGCGTGGGTTGTCAGCGCAGCGAACACGTACGCTATCGACCACGGCAAGACGCCCTTCAGTATCTACCAAGGCCGCTGGAGCGTACTGCACCGTGACTTTGAGCGCGACATCCTGCCCATGGCTAGGATGTTTGGCATGGCCCTCTGCCCATGGGATGTTTTGGGATCCGGCAAGTTTCAGTCGAAGAAGGCCATCGAGGAGCGGAAAAAGGCGGGCGAGGGGCTGAGATCTTTTGTCAGCTCTGCGCAGCAAACCGAGATGGAGATCAAGATCAGCGAGGCCTTGGAAAAGGTTGCTGGAGAGCATGGCGTCGAGAGTGTGACGGCTATCGCGCTGGCCTATGTCCGGTGCAAAGCGGCCAACGTCATACCCATCGTGGGCGGGCGCAAGGTGGAGCATTTGAAGGCCAACATCGAGGCCCTCAAGATCAAACTCACAGATGAGCAGATCGCATACTTGGAGAGTGTCAAGGACTTTGACATTGGGTTCCCCACCAATTTCTTAGGCGAAGACCCCAATATCACTGGGGCCTCGACAAGGCTCTCGCGTGCTGCTCAGATGTCGTTCCCGAATGCGAGTCGCCAGACAAGCGTTTGAGAAGTTATTGGCTATAGAAATAATTACAGAGACAATTCGAACAAACTTAGATCTGCTTTCCGGCCTACTTTTGTCTGCGTATCTCAATACTGTCCCGTGGACCTACTCTGCTGTTTAGTGTTTGTAATTGTGTTCCTTCCCCACCGGACTCAGCGTATTGAGCGTATGCTAAATAATCCCTGAACTCGGGCGCTTCTGGATCAATGATACTAGGCTGAGTCCCTGTAATATCGCTTTTGGTAGCACGTGAACTATCCCAACCCAGTTCATTTCTTGTAGCAGTTGGTGCAGTAAGACGCGCAAGTGTGTCTCGCATCCTTCGCGCAATCGACCGACCAGGTCGAGGTTGATTACCAGGTTTTTGCTGATGCAACGCGGGATCGGAGCGGTGAATAACATAAGGTCTGATTCGCCGAACGAAGGCCGTCATTCCTGGCATGCATGCGCATATGACGCTTAAATGCATCTCTACCAATGACCATATTGACAGCTGCTTGAAGTCGTCTACAGAAAACGCTTGTATGAGCGGTGTTGTGCAAATGGTGGAAGAAGAATAATTACTTACATGTAGGATTATTTGTGTGACCAAACATTGCCACCGTTGCCATACGGACACTACTGCTTGCTGTCACCCTGCCACGGAGTGGTATATTAGTGGTGGAAGCTTGGGGAACCATTGAGATCCACACTTACAGTAGCCCAACAAGGAATATGAGACTCACCCCGATCTTCTTTTTCGTTGCCCATGAGACTTTGATACTTTTGCATAATGTTAGCTAACCATAACCGGTCAAGTTGCGGCACGTAGAAGAATTATCTTACAACTGCGTCACAGGCATAACGAAAAGAATAAAGTCAAGTGCAAGGTTGATACCGCCATTGCAGAACGTCATAAGAGTCACGTCACCACACTAGGACACATAATAATTAGTCAAATTATCAGTGCGCCAATAGAGGAATCCGAATAAAGGATGCCCAGATGATTGGGAACTTACCTTTCCCAAATGCTTTCCATCCCATTGTGTCCAGTTGTAACTAATCGGTGTGCATATAAAGGTAATAACGAGCATCTGACCAAGGCCAAACATAGCAGTGAGTGCCAGCATGACGTAACAGAATACCCGAAACCATGGTTCGTTGAAAAGACGGAGATAGAAAATCAGAATTGACAGCTTGGTAGCTGCAACTACGAAAGCATACAGAAGCTCTTCAGCGAAGAAGATCTTCATGGTTGAATTAGACACGGCACAGTACCATGCGTTAAAGGATACATCTGACTTACTAGTAGAATCTGGGTTATATTCTCCGGAGGTACCGACCATATGTATTTGCCGAGACCAAGACCTATCACTTCAAGGAACTAATAAGCTTCGTCATGTAATGATAGGGTTACAACGTACGCGTCTGGGAGCCAATGTTCGAAGCTATCAACGCGATCATAGCGGCCAGAATTGCTCCGTCGTCTAAGCGAAAGGGGAATGCCGGATTCAAGGAGGAGACTTTGGACAGCAGGCGTGCAGATACAGCCACAACCGCGATTCCGAACAAGGTCCAGGCGACTGGAGCTTGCTCTGTGTTGTGGCGGATCGGCACGCCGCATGAGGTTTTTGAATAGTTCTGGGCCTCTTGAATTGCGACAAATCGTTAGGTGATCAGAAACTCAAAAGCGTCGAAATGGCAAGGTTCTCACTTACGAAGTGATTCGACAACGGTGCAATTTTGCGCCAAGCATGCGCCGATAGCTGCGTTTAGCGGTTGGTTTGTACAGATACATGCAAAGTCGGTATTTGTAGCATTGCATGCAGACTTGGGAACTTCGGCTGCGATGCAGTTCATCTGCAGTAAATATGAGCTTCATCGGAGTTGCGTAAGAGTTGCGATATCATACTGCGCATGGTGACAGCGAGGCAGCCATTTGCGGTGGCGCTGGTGTTGTGAGATTTGAGACAGCCTCAGAAGGTAACAAGACTGATGCCGTTGTAACATCCGACATCAACCAGGCCAGCCCAGCCACCAAGCCTATCCTCATATTGCCGGCGAGATCCGATTGGTGGTTTCTGATGGCAGAGGATAGCTTGACTGTACTGGATCATGAGATCTCCAGATTACAATCAGTTCATTTCAGCGTTGATCTCAAGCTAGGCAAGATGGGTTTCCACCTCTTTATTCCAACCAAACTGTCGCGTTTCCTGCCCGATTACGATGTAGATTAGCGTCGATCGGAGATCCTCAGAAGCACTGACAGAATCTTATCTGCTCTGTGCCGGATGTGACCCCTGCATGTTGACTGGACTTGAGTCAGTTCCGCTACGGCTGTGGAGAGCACAAAACTTGTAAGAGAACAAAGGCTAAAACCGAGACAATATATCGAATGCCGAGATGTTGCGCAAGGACGATGGCCCAGAATAATCTTCAGCTTAATCGGCTCCATGGGAAACAAGTAAATGCGATACACAACCCTGTGTGACTATGTTCACGGCGCTGATTTTCCCCCTTTCGAAAAGTGCAACGAATCTGCTCCCTTGATTCTGAAGAGGCCCATGGTTGAGTTCGGTCATTATGCACATTGAGAAAATTGAGACGAACAAGCTTTACAATTTATCTTTATGCCACGCGCTTGTCTTTCCACTGCTGTTTACCAAGCAAGAAGGCCAGACAAGAGTGGACGAGAAGAGTCTTGCAGAAACAATATGTTACGGCAAAAAACTAAACCGGCTTGTTTGCAAAGAAGAACGATAGACACTCACTAGGGAAGGTATCGTTTCAAGACATCACATGTGGAATCAACCATAAAAGACAATTTTTTCGATGGCCGAAGCGAGTTTCATTGTTATTGCTTGCAAGCATCTCAAATCATCATTTGACGGCTAGGTTGATCCGATGCGAAAACGGTGGTGCGAGAGCAGCTCCTGCTTATCTACTTCAGTTTTAGACACCATAATCCCACAGACATGTGGTTAAATGCCTGCAAGGTTAGCCCAGTTATCTCCCACCAGCGAGAAAGCAATACAAAAGCTACGGTAGTTATTGGTAGGGCGGTAAAATCAGATGAAAGAGGGGCTCTGCTCTGGAATTTAGAGTTGGTCTAGGTAGAAAGGCCAACGAATGCCGTTACAATACCAAGAAATGCATAATGCCAAAGCGTTTATCGAAGCAGGAAAGCGCGACAATAGGTATTCAGCCTCGAGTCATGATCCTATGCCAAACAATTTGCTCCTATGCGGCGCCAAGGGCTGTATAAATGATATATGATATTACTGCCATGTATGACTTTTGTGGCCTCGTTCCGCGCTTGATGTCCGAACACTTCAGTAGCTTGGTTTGTCTACTAACTTAAGGTGTTTCATTCTAATAATCAAGGAGACTCGGTTTGTCTCTACGCCAGTGTGACACCAGCGCCGGACAGGGTTGGAAGCCGCGTATGCTCTTTGTGTAACACAAACATTGATAAGGCACACTTGATCTAATCCGCATCCGTGCAGTTGCCTTGGGCTTGTATCTGTGTGCCGTGTATTCACCCGGTATCTAGTAAATGATTGGTTGGTAAACTCTGAAGAAATTCTGAACAGCGATAGTCAATGAAGACGGCAATAATCTGTGGTGGAGTGAGACCCCAGTGAATATACCGTGTCATATGTAAGCCCCAGTCCGAGGAAGCTCAATTGCCAATACCTTCCAAAAAAGCAGACGAAGACACGCAATAACCTACAATTGCTAGATCACAAAAGGAAGGAGAATGAATCTAGTGCTGACGCCTCTGGCTGATTTGCAAGTTCCAGCCTATATAGGAATCTGGTGGTGCATGATTGCTCAACCTGAGGCGCTTGGCAGATCCCACAGGATCGTAATACTTACGCCCAGATACAAACGACAACTCCAATAGGACACACCGCGTTTTGAAGGAGCAAGCCAAGAGCTTTTTACTTGTGTCTTATCTGTATTTCACTAGAATCATTCAAAGAAAAGTTGTACTTAAAGCTGGGCATGCCTCTCCTTGACTGATCAGTACCAGATAGCAAGACACATTCTACACTCAAGGAACACAGAAATTGCAGACATCTAGCCCTATTCACTACAATGCGCATCTTCTCATTCACAGTTTTCGCCACTGTCATGGCAGTTGCCGCGGCCGCCGGCCCTGTGGAAGTTGACAAGCGACAGCTCTCTGAAGTAAGTAGACGTCCATCTTTTAGTGCAAACAGAATCAAGGAAGCTAAGATTTTGTCAAGTGCGTGGTCTCTTGCATGGACGACTTAGGTATCTATGACGGGCACGCCATCTCTCTGTGCCGACAAATCTGCGGCGAGCGTCCATAGAGAATAGCCATATGTCGCGATGGCTTCATGGCACCCGGCGGATTCCTCCGGTGACCGGAACAACAGTTGTTCCGTACACCTCGGTCTGCCCCATCGCCCAGAGGCGTACATATTCGGGTCAGACCTCCCATTCACACACGTAACAATTCAAGCTATTTCCCTCCATTATTTCCTACCTGAAAAGTGACTCTGCGACACCATGTCAGCTTTTCTACCATACAGGTGGCCACGGACAGCGTGTTTTGCTGATCTGTTGAGGTCTGGTGGGTGGATCCACACGCACCATCTGATTAGTCAGCCTCAGAGCCCCTCATCTCCTTCTTCACCTTCGATCGGTGCAATATTATCACCACTATCCGTATTACCCTCAATTTCGTTATTTCCCTTCAGCTCCACACCATCTGTGTAAACCTGGACTTTATACATAGGTGCCCACGTGTCTGGGTGCCCACGTGTCTGAGAGCCTCTATAGACTCTGCACGATTGTGGCTCAAATGTGCCGGAAGACCTGGCGACCCACCTCGGAACCAACGGTGGCCCCTCTTCGGACCAAGGTGGACCATCTCTGTCCGGCGCATCAACCGGCTTTGTGGTGATGCTCCCCGAGCAGTGAACCTGAGACGCTTGTCATGAATCAACGCGCTATATTCAGATCATATCAATCGGTTATCTGTGAATGTAATAGGGACCATCCGCATCACACGCTATCCTTCTCGCGCGTGCGAGAAATCCCGAACAACCAGAACCCCGTGATGACAGCCACACTCTCCCACTTCTCTCCCAAATCCCCTGTCAACGCTGTTCCCATAAACTTGAACTTCAAGCCGTTCGCGATTCCGATATTCGACCTCCGCGCCAAGACCGCAACGACTTCATTTCCATCGCTCGAGAAGCCCTGCTCGCGCGCCTTCCTGCTCCCTCCGGCCCCAGCCTTTGGCCCAGACATCCTCACCAACTTGCCCCCGATCGAATGCCGCGCGAGCTCCTTGACCTCTGTCCCGCTCGAGCGCCTCCACTGAAACTCCTCTTCTCTGCCCTCTTTGCCAACCCTGACCCGGAAGGCAAGGCATGAGGCAAACACAGAGCTGGATCGCGGGTTCACTGGCTTTTCATAGGAAATCTCTTCCGCGACGGCGTGTGGGTCTGACGGATCGTGGAGGGTGATTGTCGCCGCAAAGTTGACGGAGCGGGGGTTCTTCTGCGTCATCCTGACGATGATGGGGTCCCTCTCGCTCGGCCCATTGTGGAGATGGAGGGGTTGCATAGTGGTTTGGAGTCTTGCGCTAGCGGAGAAGGCAAAGAGGCGTTTTTCCGACGAGACGGGACCGAGGTAGTAGAAGCCTTCCTGCTTGTCAAGGTAACATTCGAAGGATGGAGGGAATCTGACTAGCGAATTCGAAGGGGACTTTGAGTCGGAAGGCAGGTTGGCGAAGCTAGCACTGGGTGTTTGATATGTCGGGGTTTCCTCGTTGTCTTGAGAGTAGGGAGGTGGGTTGTCGCTCAAACGCCGCCCTTTGCCTTTGAGACCATCCATTTTGGCGGAATTTCGAATTGCGGGATGCTCAGAACTTTGGGTGTCTCTTTTGAAAAACCGAGTTAGAAAGGTGCTGTCGCATCGAAGCACCATCCGGCGGGGGGCGCTGCTTATGAACTAATAGAGCACAGGAGTCAGCATGATACATACCGGTCACGCGCGATTCCTCAGCGTGGCTCATCATGGCGGGAATCCTAGCTCAAGGGGCTGTGAAACGGTCAGATCACAGCCACAGGGCCGCAAGCTTCTTTCTCTCTTCACCACTCACTACCTAGTCAATGCAGTTAGTTGACTGCCTCGTCTGCTGAGTGCCGTCACACACTCCCTGCCGTAAGAACAAGTAGACCAAGATGAGAGTGATTAAACACAAAATCTGAGGATCTCACTGTGTGAACAGATGCGTGCCTTTCATTTCTGTAGCGCGATATTTCTCTCCCCAGTTAATGTTAACGCAAAACACCTGCTACTGATTTATAGCAGAAAGTCGCCACCCGATTCCTTCAAAATGAGCTGGTACTCTAGCACAAACTGCATGTATATACATAACCTCAGGCGTACCGGTACCGTCCTTCGTACACTAGGCCTCCTCGTCGCCTACAGTTGTTTTCTTTAACCTGCTTGCAAAGCCATTACTCCCAAGCGCAGTAGCTTGCTCAACCAGAAGTTAAGACTGGCATGCCCGCTCTAGCGTAATAAAGAAGACAGCCGCTTCGCTAGTCGTTCCACCAGCGGCAAGGAGACCGTGATTTTACAGGACGATGTTCTTGTTAGTAGTACTAAGGACCTTAGCAAAGGAAAGGGTGAAAAATGAAAACCCAAGAAGAAAAACGCTTAATATTAAAAGCCTTTGCCCAAGTCGCTCAGATCAAGGAAAACCACGTCAGTGGAACACCCTTCGCTTCCAGGGCCTGAGGCTCCAGCCTTGGATCATAGTCAACAACCTCTCCCGTGCTCTTGTGGCGGAAGAATTCGAATAAGGTAGGGTCGTCTGGAGTAGGGCTCTTGTTGACTCGTTCCCATTCATCCAAGGGCAACAACCTGGGATCTTCCACTGTCCTCTCTTTCGTCTCGGTATTGACGAAATTGAGAAATCGCCGGTCGCCTATTCCCCAGGCCGCAATGCCTATCCATGGTTTGGGCAGACGCCCGAGCAGTGATATGGCATCTTCGAGCCCGTACACAAAGCACTCGCCAATCACCGAGAAAGTGTTACTTTTCTCTTTCTCACCCTCCGCATCGGTATCCGCACCGCCGGGACGGAGGATGAGAGCATTCGGACAGCCAAGAGGAACAGCAATAATGTCTCCCAGTTGGGTGTCATGAGGCGCCAACCCTATGTAGCCGTCGTCAGTCCGGAAAAACAAACGGTCGGCACAAAGCTGTAAAGCATCTGAAACATCCTGTCTTGTGGTGGGCGATGAAGAGGAGCGACTTTCTTGTGGTTCGGCAGTAGATCCCTCCGCTGTTGTTGGCCTGCCGAAGAGGACTTCTTCACCATCGAAGTCCTGACGTGCCCATTCGGTCACCGAACTCACAATCCAGTCGGGCTCGCGCTCTCTCAACCCATAGGAAGCCAGCGTGATTGCATACGCTTTTCGTAAAGGCTCGCCTGTGGGGCCATACGTCGCGCTATCCAAGTCGGCGGGCTGCCACTGCCTTATGTGATGAATCGCTTCTCGGCGATCTTCTAGTCGCTGGGGTAATGGTTTGGTGACATGGCAAACGCTTCCAAAGCGCACGCCTAACAGTTCGAGGAGATTGGGATTATCTAACGAACGGTGTACAAGTCAGCGGTTGCAGACATGATGTTAACTGATGTAGAGCCTATCCGGAGAAAGAAGCATAAGGCCACAGCAAGTAAGTACACTGACCTTCAGAATGGCGATAGTGAGCACGCGATGTGGATGTCACAAACTGCGAGGGGATGTACGACTCTCCGGGACACTCGGAAAACCAATCCGGTACCCATGAAGGCCCTTCGGGTATCTTTCTTTCACTCTTGGGGGTAAAGCAGTTGTGGAAGTGCTCTAGACGTTGTGTTGTCTTGGCGTGGGTGAGAGTTGCCATCCTATAGACGTCGGCAGCGGTATTGGCTGCTTCGTAATCAACCTTGATACCCTGGGCAAACCTGTTGGGAGCAAGTCCAAGCAGTCCGTATATCTTGTCTCTGGGGTCTGTACACTCTTTGTATGCCCCACGATAGAGGAGTCTGGGTAGGGCCATGGTCCAGAATCGCGACAAAGTGCCGTCTACCTGGGTCATCTGCCACCGGATACCGGGCGGGAGTTGGGTCTTACAGTAGAGGCAATACTGCGCCTCCGAGAAGGAGGTAAGGGCTATCTTATCGTGACCGACTTGTAAGAACGCTCCTGGGTGTATTTCCTGAACAACCCAGAGCCGGTTGAACCATGGCCTCCTCATCAATGAGATGATAGCATTCCAAGTTTCTTCCGAATACGGCAATTCGAAGTCGGGATCGTACCACTGCTCCTCCTTCGTGTTTGGTGCCGGAAATAGCAAGCCTGTACCTCCCTCGCCTACAACCTGGTCGCCCAAGTATCGTAAAGTCTCGAAAGCATGAGTGCTTCCATCACCTTCAGTACCCAGCCAAGCTGTTCCCGTGTAGGCATGCAGATAAATCTCGCCCATCCGGGGAACCTGTTGACTCAACTCAACGTTGTCAGACTGGTTCAAACAAATGGCATCAATCCATAAGTTTCGCTTCTTTTGGGGGTATCTAAGATATCGAAGTGCTGTCATGAGGCTCTCGGTTACGGCCAGACGTGCCAGCCCTTCTTTGTCGGGACGATCAACCGTGATGACCGCTGTCTTTGCAGATGGGCCCCAGACGTACGAAAGCGTCTCATATTGCGGAAAAGACCCGTCTTTTGGTGGGACTTCGTACTGAATGGTCCTTCGCGGGTGGAGCTTGGTTCGAGGGTGTTCCCACTGGGTTTTGCCCGTCTTCATATCTCTGAAGAAGAATTTGCGATCGACAATCTTGAACACCAGGTTAGCGATGATTTGGCAAAAGCCGCCGAGCCGTTAGTGGTGGGGATTATGGTACACCGACAGTTTGAAAGGCTTCCCAATCAGGGGGAAGTTCCCTCCTGACCTCGGCCAACGTCGTCTTCCACACCTTTCCTCTCTGAGGCGGTGGAGTGAGCCTGATATGATGGATTCGGATGATGATCTCGTCGTCAAATTTGCCAGGCAGCAATTCGACGATTCTTACATCTTGGCTAGGGTCATCTAGCGGGGTGTATTTATAATCAGGGAGGTCTTCTAGTCGCGAACGCTCTTCTTCAGACAGGAGCACTAGGTGGCTATTATCCGTTTCATAGTTCTTCGGGTAAACGGTGCACCAGCGCAAGAACCGCGCCCACAGCGGGTGATCAACATATGCTAGCTGGTCGTCAAGATCCATAGTACAAAAGCTTCAGGGGCTTCGGATTGAGCGGCCAACACAGCGGAAATAAGGTAGCATATGGAGGGCCCACGGTGGTACGTGAGAGAGAAAGCCGGTAGGACAGAAAGGCAGGAGAATTCCAGCCCCGGATTTGCTCAATTTTATGCTACAAGCTATATCAGCCAGCCTGATCCGACAGACCGTCTGTCAACATGATCTGAAATGGTGGTGGCAAGAACCCCGCACCGGGGGGCAGGATTTTGATCCTTCTGGTGAGACGTTTGCTATTTCCGAGCCAATGATAAGAACTCCCCTAACAGGAGGCTGTCTGGCTTGGCGTAAGAATGTGTGCTGTGTCTGATGCAACCAATGACGAGACAGCCCTCCGTGTCAGGAGGCGATCTCGCTGCCTCGTGATACAAATCGATAATGGCTGGCAGTGAACATTGAAGCATCGACAGCATTGGTCTCGATGCAGTACTCTGCAATCTTGCGACAAGCACGACGAGCCATGATTTTATGGTCGAGTACAGTAC
Organism: Colletotrichum zoysiae; assembly: GCA_030867305.1. Lineage (NCBI taxonomy): Eukaryota > Fungi > Ascomycota > Sordariomycetes > Glomerellales > Glomerellaceae > Colletotrichum > Colletotrichum zoysiae. The sequence goes on along the minus strand of MU842990.1, from coordinate 24,947 downwards.
AGAGCTAGAAAAGATCTGACTAGGGCAAACGATGCTGGAGCGAGCTGCTCCTTTGCAAAGTAGTCATAGCAAACATAACTTCCCTCTTGCCTAATCTTTCTTGGCATCTACTGTTAGCGTAAGACGTGGGCTACTACTAAATTCCTTAACAGCTAAAACCCTTTACCTCTCTCTTCTGCCGCCCTTCTGTAATAGCATTACATGTCAATGTCTTTCTGACACTGGTCCATGACAGACGGGGCCTGGTCGAAAGTATATTCGCAGGAGATCAAAGATGCTTTTATCACGCAAAAACGACGCCGTTAGTTACGTGGGCAGTAACTAACGCTCATATATCGTGACAGTTTTCTTGCCTCTAGCTTCCGGCACTACCCGGGCTGTGACGGTGAACAAGGTAATGGCACCATCAGTCTACAGCTGCATCGTGTCATCGAAGCCACCTATATACGGGGCGCGTCGGATTAAGCGCCTACGCTCTTCGTAGTGGAGGGTAAGAAAGACCCCCATCCCTTTCTTGCGCATCCAGGCTTATCTCAGTCTTCCACTCTAGGGACATTGCGGGAGGCTGACGACCGGACTTGGCGCTCTTGGGCGCGGCTTATTCTGGGATAACCAGGTGGAGAGCTCCTGATCAGAGGATACCAGGTTCTAGGCGGGTTAGTATTGCTTAAGCGGACACGCAGGCTGTACGGCAAGCTGCTAGACGTCCCAAGAGTGCTGATGTCTCTAGAGATGTACATAAGCCCGGTGGCTTCGGCTTTGGAAACCACACTTGTAAGCATATTCTGTATCTCCCACCCGGCCTATCTGCAGAGGCATCAGCTTCAAGCGGCAAGGGGTGTGAGGCAAGAGACAAATACGCCTGGAGGAGATGATCTGTAACTGTCTCTAGTCTTAACGACCGCTAAGTTTATTTACGGTCATTTTCTAGTCCACTATGCCGGCGGCGTCTAACGACCTTTTAGAGGGAAGCTTCTTATGGTCTTTACTGTCGTCTAACTGGGTGTAATAGGCGGCATGCTTAAGGCATAGGACATATATTCTGCGCAGCCGTAGCCGTGGTTTGGCCTAATTACCACATAGGCAACCCTGTGCACAAACCCCCCCTGCTAAACTACAACTGCAGGGTTTTTTAAAGCATGCAGCTTCAGCTAAAGACGCACTAGTAGCGACTATATACTCCCCCCTGAGGAGATTGAGGCCGGCGTCAAGGCATACCGCTTCCATATCTCGGAACACAACCGCCGCATAATCCAAGTCTATGGTATGTCTATCTATAAACGTATCACGTGCTAGGTACCGTCCTGACTTGTCCCTTAGTGTCTTTGGTTGCCGACGCGGAGCCAGAAGAAGGAGACTTTGAGGACGACGAAGACGTCAACGAGCCGCGGTTCCAGGCCTAGCATCCTGTATTCGATATGAATCTCTTAAATTTAGTCTTCACACCGCGCGAGATGGGGGGAGCTCCGTGCTATATACGACCGAGACGGCACAGGCACCTCTAGGAAGCCATCTAAAGAAGAGGTGGCTCTTCACGAGGAGTGGATCCGCTAGTAGAGAAGCATCTAAAGAAGTCGTGTCTCGAGGAGGTGCAGGAGAGCATTACATTCCCGGGGGGGTTCCGCACTTCAGCAAAAAGCGTTAATGCCCTTACTGGACCGGGGCTGACAGAGCTTAAGTCGAGACACCAGGCCTCCTTTGGAATTGGACGGTATCCCCCTCCCCAGGCCGAGGAGGCTGCTACCGAGATGGTCAAGACTCCCGAGTGGCTTGCCGAACACGTGGACGTCGGGTGGGACTGCGCTGCTGGATGGGATGCGGGTAGTGGTTTTCGTCACGCGTTCTATGTCTTGTACTGCCGGAGATCGACTGCCCAGCCGGATGCAGGCAGCTCTCAGGAACCGGACCCCTGGGCGTGGAGGTATTTTCTCGTCGGATTTAATGGATTTTGGCGTTTTCGCCACTATCCCTGAGTTTTTGGCGTGGTATATTAGGTATCGCGAGCCCAGTGTACCGGACGCGTCTTCCATGACGGGATACGATGTCTTGATGGGAAAAGTCTTCTAAACTAAGCATGAAGTCGTTCCCTGTAGCGCAAAGATTCAGTTCAGTCATTTTGCATAGACTCCATACTGAGGATGAAAACACGGTTAAAATGATGTAGACTGTTGGGATGAGATTGTAAATTTTCTGCTCATGTTGAGACAAACTCCAGATCTAACGGTCACAATCAACCAATTGATTCCACAGCTCGCATATCTGGCACAAAGTCTCGAGTTTAAACTCCGCAATACTGTTTTGTGGTTGTTTCACATTCACATCGGCTGACTGCTTGTGCTGAGAAACAAACTTTCATGTAGGTGTTTGTTCCTTGCAAAAATTCAGGCTGTTTCCCGCGACGGACTTCCCTTATTGCATAAGCTCATAATCATAAGCTCTGACGAGCATTGGCGGTCACGACGATCTTCAAGATCTACTTTCGACTCATCATAGCCCGCGGGTCTGAGGGGTGCATTACGAAGTACAAAAGCATGCCTCTCTATGTAAATACCTTTGATGGCCTGGTTTTGTCGACCCTTTGTCCTCATTGATATATTTATCCGTCCCGAGAATAAGGTTCTCTCCCCTGTAAATACACCCCGCTGCCATGCTACCGGTACTACCGATGGTTGCTGGCTGCGCAGCCTGCGCTGATCATTTAAGGCGTACAGGCCGAAGCATGCAGCCGGGTTCGGGGAAGTAATTATATGTGAATCTGGTTGTGTGACTCAAGGCTTGCCAAAACTGCAATTTAGGTCTGGAAACAAGACAGGACTTACCAAAGTATTTACTTATCCAAACGTTCTCCTTTGTGCGAAAGCGTCCTGGTATCCACTTGGTGAAATGTCGTTGGGCTAATCCTAACTACACGATGCACGAACCGTTTGTAAACCTATAATGGCAATTTACGAGCCAAGGGAACACTCAGGATTGCGTCTGCAACCATGCAGAGCACCGTTACTCGCTCCGTAAGGCGGTTGTAATCAGCCTAGTGTCTCACTAGGGCTCACATTTCGTGGCCTACATGTGTCATTAACTTCCTTAACAAGGTAATCTTAACCGATGGCTGTGCCCCTACTCCGGGCTTCTTTGCCGAGTTCCGTTTGCAGGTGGCGTGTCACAGCCTTTGAGTTTATCAATTGAATTCTCACGTTCCTTGGGGTGTCCCATTCCAGGGCCCTGCTTTCCTAATGGTTTTATTTCATCCAGTCGAAAACTCAGACTAAGGTAAACTCAGCATGCCCGCAAGCCCGAGCCATGCCGGTAGCTACGGAACACTAATGCTTGGAAGCAGCGGCTCGGTCTTATCGTCTCCTCGCGAAGGGTGCAGGCGTCATGACCCTTAGTAAAAGTGGCGGAATTTAGGGAGCCATCATCCTTCTCCTCCCCTCCCGAAAATCCAAACTCCAAGATTCTTCCTCTGCCTCGCCATTCTCCTGGGGCAATATATTTTCATGTAGTGTATAATGATCATACAGCACCAATAATATCTCTCTGCGTCGGCGCGTATGATGTACATGTCGTACAAAGCAATAGCCAGAGCGACAATACCGCCATTTCCCACACTGACGCCTGAAGCCGCCACTTCAAACATTGTCGACGTCGATAACGATAACATTGGCTCAGTCATCGTGGCCACCGTAGTACCAACAACGATCATTTCAACGTTGTTCGCTTTTGCCAGACTATTTGTCAAGGGATGGGTACAAAGACGGATCCAATACGACGACGGGATTCTCATTTTAGCATTGGTATGTATTCCTCAGACCGCTTATAACGGATGTCACAGTAGTGATGATTCAAATTTGACAGGCATCGGGATGGACAGCGACCGGTGCTACGCTCAAGGCCGTTTCATTGGGAAATGGCAAGCATGTTGCCATTCTCACTGACGCGCAAAAAGAGGAAACGCTCAAGTGGCAAGTGATAGCCTTTGCGTTTGGACTTGTTGCCCTGGCACTCCCGAAGGTTGCAATTGTAGCCCTAATCAATCGACTTCTTCAACCAAACCGACTTCATCGACTTTTTCTCTGGGCAATGGTGTTGTTATGTGTCGCCGGGCTACTGGGAAACGTGGTTTATCTTTTCGCGCAATGCCCGCAAGAGGCAATCGTGCAGATAACATTCACAACGACTGCATGTCTTGGCCCTGAAAGAGCAGTTGCATATTCCATATCCACCAGTGGTAGGCTAATACTGGATATTATATCAACCCGGCCATTTGGTATTAACACTGAAAACAGTCATCTCAGCTGTCACGAACGGGTACCTTGCTGTTTACGTTGCATTAGCCGTACGAAAGCTAAAAGTTACTCGAAGAAAAAGACTTGCACTGGCAATCTCACTGGTATTAGGTGTTTCGTAAGTCCCCAATGGAAAAATATTTTTTGCTACTGTGAATATCAGATTGGCTGACATAAAGCTAATAGAGCACTATTCACGGCACTTTTCAAATGCACGAGGTTGAAGTCTCTTGGTAGTCCCGATTTCACCTGCAAGTACCCTTGCGAACCCATCCCTATTGACTGAAAGGTTGCTTACAGAGGTATGTAGATTATTCTGCAGATCTTACCATTTGGACAAGGTAAGAAGATATCTTTAACTTTGATGAAGCAACACAGAAGGAACTTGGATACTCCTGGCTTTTATCAACATGCCTCTCTGTACATTTGGGTACATTTGCTGACGATGGATCGAAGCCTCGAAGCCGATGTTGTTGTTATTGCGGCATGCATCCCGGCACTTCAACCCCTGCTCGATCATCGCCCACCGGATAATGTGTCGTCCCAAGTATCATCCCCGAGATTGACAGATTCTCGGACATCAAAAAGTTCACAGGGCAAAATCCGGCATGTATCCAATGATATGGAGGCGGGGAAGGGACTTGATCTCTCCTCACAGATGCCTGAAATGATTATGGTGGAGAGAGAATTCGATATTACATACAGCAGGACTAACGCCAGTACGACGACACCTTGCACATCGAACTTTTCGATATTAAGCATACCACCGGAAGAAAGACTGCGAATCGTCAAGGACCACGGACCAGACGGATCAATAACGACGACAGTGGTGGTGAATTCATCAACCCGCCCATCAAATCACCCGGCCTTTCCCACGAATTAGACGATATAGCTAATAGGAATGAAGTCCAGTGAAATCCATGACCCAGACCAGAAACAATCTTTTTCATGAGTTTCGAAACTCACAGCGGGTCGGTGAGCTTGGGGCTCGCTGTGTCAGTTTTTCAAGCGCTTTGCTTTTGCGGGAGCAATGGCACGAACGCTGTATTCAAATGATAGCTCAGCATGAGTGTCAATGAATTACCCTTCGCTAGATGATATGTTCACCGGAAAGACTGTCAACAAGACAAAAGTATTACTGTATCCACGCACGACGTATTGAACGACTAAACATCGCTGTACAGGATGGCTCCTGGAGTATTATCTGCCGCGCAAACTGTCCATGTCCAAGCTGCACTTGGCCAATAGTTGAACCAGATGGACATGCGTCTGCCGTCCTCTGGTGAGAATATCGACTCGTCCTTTTGACGTTCTTCTGCAACTTTGGAAGGCAAGGACCATGCCAGGAAATGACTCCTTTCCGTCCCAGAGAGCCCGCTATCGAACTGGTTAGCATGTTGGGATCAAGGTTTGCATCGCGGAAGGAACTTACAGAGCATTGCCCAAGATACCGTGACACAAGCAAGGCTCTTTTCTCAACAAGCCTTGCTGCCAAATGCACCTTCTGCCCAACGCTACTGCATTTTCAATTTGGCCCCTCATGTCTGGAAATAGCTCTCCAATCTGCAAAAGCGATGAAACAAAACCAGGCGCCCCATGACAGAATTGCACGAGCTCGTGGTAGCCATCATCGGTGTCTTCTGTAGGCCAGTTGCCGCTTTGGTGCTGCAAGCTTAGGAGTTTTTGCAGGGCGTTCCGTATCATGGGATTACTTGCCAACGTCGGATCTGTCAAAAGAAGCTGTGTCAAGATACCGATGTCGCCGTGCACGGCACCGATGTAGCGTTTTCCACGCCAGGTCCAACCCGGCCCTGCACCTAGAATTCTTTCGATAATTCGAACTTTGGCCGTGGCCAAGAGAGAGGCTGTTTCCGGTCTCTGGTGAACTAGTTCAGCTCATTTCCAAATGTACGGAAGACCATCGTGGCACTGACCCAAAACTCTACAGCGCGAATCATATAAAGTAGTCCCGCAAACCCAAACAGAAGCTCATATGGATGGTCGTCTTCTTCAGCAAGCCTCTCTAGCTCTTCGGAAAATTTTGGCGTTTCCGTTTCGTCCATTATGGCCTTCACGGCAAAGTACCCGGCACTTTCGCACGCGAGGCCGCACGGAGCCGAATTGCCTCCTATGCGCCGAGTGGTTATGTAAGAAGCGGCCCAATGCTGGAGAGATTGCCCATGGATCCTCATGGCAGGATATACAACGTGTATCCTGAGTAGCAAATACGCCAACGCCGTTGGACCACGGAAGAGACCACGGCATTCGTCAGATGTATAGAGTTCCCGAGGAGGAGTCTCGACAAGTATGCGTCCCAGCGCCTCCTGTACAAGAGTCTCTGGATGCTCAGCAAATGAGAGGTAATCCTCTGGAAGGCTGGGGCTTTGGATAAAGCGCGGCTGTGCTGGCGTCAATTGCGGCATATTTGCTAGAAAGGGGGCGTCTTTTCGTTAATCAAGATATGGTATATTAACAGGAACTGGTAGTATCACGGGATCGTGATCTGGTTTGATGAATAAAATGAGTTCAGTGGTGTCTGGTATTCCAAGGAGAAAACGAGGAAAAGAAGACAATGCACGACCCCCGCGGAGGATGTTGTGGACAGTTGAGGGGCTCATCGGAGATAAGCACCTCTACCGGTGATAGCTGGCGATGCCCGGCATCCAAACAGAAAGAGTCCCACGTCTTGTAGAACATCTCGACTGCGCGGATTCGTAGTTCATCAATCACAGCATAGATTTTTCAGTCAAATCGATCATAATAATTCAACAGCTCAAAGAAGATGATGACTAAGAACCTCGGAGATCCGCAGCTGAGGCGGTTATGCAAAAACTCAATAATAGAACACAGTCCAAGTATAGACTCAAGAAAGGTGAGTGACTAGGTACGGCACTTCGTAAGCTTCCAATAGTGAATATTGACAAACGGCAAAACTTATAAGATCAAAGGAACGCACCGGTGGTTGAACGTGCACAAGACACGGTATTAATGGACGAGTCCCTGGTGGCCAGGAGGGCCGACAGGCAATCCCAGACCCTGGGCTAATATAGTAAGCCACGAGTCACCAGACAACAGAAATCGTTCTAAAGTGAACACACCGTCGACTTCGACGTCATGATCCCTGATTACTCGTCCAGGTTATATGCTGTCGACAGCAATTGGCCCATCCGTTGGTTCTGTCACGCCGAGGTGAATAAGCAGGGTTACGATGGCTGCATCAATATCTACATTGAGTTAGCCATCAGCTATTGGTCCCCGCTTTGTCTCTTTCTTGGAATCATGTTGCCTATATCAGTATTATACATGGGTACATACCGTGAGGTCGTTAAGGCATAGAAGACTGGACCAACACTCTTAGGTGAGAACATGTGCAATTCGCTTTTTGGGGCCCCGAGTAGAAATACTAACGACGAACCAAACCCCGGTGCTAAATCCTTCATGCCTGCCTTCTCAGCATCTTCATACTATCTATCTCGAGGTTGTCTCAAAAGCGACTTTAGTGTCCTGCCGCAGCACACGAGTAATTGGTTGTGGAGGCCAGGTCGGTGAGGGCTAACACTATCAACTAGCAAACCAACTGAACCGCTGGTGCGCCGCGTACAGCGAATCGAAGCTTAATGGCGGCCAAGAGGCTTCATGTGAATTTGATTGGCGCGCCAGAAAGCATCACTGTTCAGCTCACCACCACGCCCCCGTCAATACGAGCTGGAAACCAAACTCGTCCACGATCAAATACCAGTCGCTTCAAGGCAACCTCGGTCCTTGCTACCAAGTTGCTAATACAGGCAGGTCGCCCAGGGTAGCACAGGTCTCGATCCTTTTTACAAAGGCTGGCATCTCGTGGTCAAGTACCTGCACGTTCAATCACACCAACCGGCCTCCCCCCCCACATCCTGCTCTCTTTGGTCTGGCCGGCTTCCAACACTTGGGCGGAAAATCATCCACCTAAGCGGCCAGATCGAACAAATGATTCGCCCACACCAAAAAGCTGGGCAGGAGAGCACCTGCGGTAGCGTCAGGGCCAAGGATCAACACCGCCCACCCTCAATATCCCTGTCACTTTCCCCGCGCCTTTCCCCGTATCGGCAAGCAGCGCCCGAACCTCCCGGGGGTGACTGCGGGGAAATGCGGATGAGGAAAGGCCGGGTGAGATATCGACTAATCGGAGAGCAAACATCAACTGGCACACTGGTCCGGTGTGGGTGGTATCTCTCCAACCAGTGTCGTATTATTTGCGATCATCATCCCAATATGGCCAAACAGAAGCATGACTTCATGCCGACAACCTGTCGGCTAGAAGGGCACATGTGAAAAGTTCGACCCAGGGAACTTGTCTTGTTGCCGAGGTGGCTAGCTGAGCCGTGAGGTTCAGCTACGAGGGCAAGAAAGAGCTTAGCTAGTATTAAGTCTGGATCAAGGGGGAAAGCGACGTGACTCTCAATGACTATGACCCCGTTTCCGCTCTCACCCATTGCCGCGTATTGTTTTCCCTTGGCCTCTCTCGCAAATAAGCTTGTTATCCTTTCCTCCTGCATGTTCCTAGACTTCCAGGAACGAATTGGATGCCCCATCTCCGTGAACACGAAGACCCCTTGAAGCATCTCTCGTTTCACCATTTCCCAATCCATTCTAATCTCAACCGCTCATCCATATAATCCTGAGTACAAAAAGGGATAAACATCACCATGAGGGACATTGTTGTCATCGTCGCCGCCGTAGCGCTGCTTCTGGGCGGTGCCGCGGCGGCAGAGAACTGCGCAAGCGTAGCGGTTACCGCGATCCCGTCCTGCGCCCAGAGCTGCTTCATGGAGGGCGCTTCGTTTGTGGGCTGCGACGGTCTCGATTTCTCGTGTCAATGTGGGAAAGAAGCGGCTCTCTACGCTGCCATTGAACCCTGCGTCGCGACGGGATGCCCAGCCGCATCGTTCCAGGCCGTCATCAACGGAGCATCATCTGGTAGGCTGTCTCAACTCATTGTTCTCATCTTCACCTCATCATACAACTTATCCTTCCTGGACGTTGAGCGGTGACGATGGTTCTTTACTTTCTAGACGTGCAGCTAATAATCATTCCAAGTGTGCGGTTGTGCTGGAGCAGGTCAGATCGGCGGTCAAACTATTTCTGGCTCATTCGTATCCAGTATCTCGGGCTTTGGTCTCGGATCTTCGCCAGCAACTGCATCAGCAACACCGTCAGGAAGTGGTGGAGGGTTTCCCCCCGCATCGGCTACACAAGGAGGCAATGGCGGTGACGGATGGAACCCTCCCCCTACTAACCCTCCGTTCTCGACTTCGTCGCCCGTCAACGCTGCAGGCCGCCGGTCAGAATCTAAGCTCGGCCTCCTCACTAGCATCGTCGCAATCGCTGCTGCTGTTGTCTTCTCATCTTGAGACAGGGGCCTCATTAGTGAACAACAAGAACACCCCAGCCGGGAGGCCACATATTTTATGAATATGGGGGCCGTTGGATACGAATTTTCGGGCAACTCTTCAACTTCTACTACATTATTTTTACATCATGATTCACGGACGGATATACCCAGAGGCCGGCGACCTACATACTCAGCCTGACTCTTCTTCTACCAACGAACATTGAACAACCCCGACCAGACTCTCGCCACCATTGACGGATACAGCCAGCTTTAGCAAGAGAATCAGGCGTCCAAATCGTAGGGTTCAAAATTTCTGGATCCCCTCAAGGGTACCTCGGGGGGTATCTGGATATAGTGTGCGCTTACATCTGCACGACTATGCCTTGTGTGTGTCTAGACACTTCACTTCAGGGTTTGGGCTGGGGTTGTTCCTTAATCATAATTATAGAAATGGATCTCTTGACCCATTTGGCCTTCTTCCTTTCTGATGGGAATAGCACTTTTGTACTGGCGAAAGATGCCACATCCGGGAAGAAAGAATGGGCACCATACCACTCCTTTACAGCAATAGAAAATAATGCATGCTCTGATGTACACCATGTTATTTCAATGTCAGTTATTTCTCGTTTGCACAAAGCAGTAGGAGTCGCTGACTCTTTTCAAGAGGGCGGGTAGTTTTAATCAAAAACAATGTTACGCCAATCTTGAGATTGAATATAAGGCCAGTGGGTTCATCAACAGATGGCTCCTGTAACTTGTTGATACCATTATCGCAGTACCTATCACCTTGTGAGCTCAGGAATGCGTCTATATACGGACTTGGGCATCCACGCACGGTTTCATTTCGATGGCTTGGTAGGTTTACTGCTTCATCGAACTACATATCGCCGCCATTCTGGGCTGGGTGACTGGTCTCGTCAATGTCACGCAGATGATACTCGGGAGTGAGATCCATATGCCGCTATGTGACCTCCAATAAAATACATTGAACCAGCTCCAACAGTGCTGAAGGCAATTCGGGAAGTTCCTGTTTATCGGTTATGTCTCTTCTAAAGCAGTGGTCAATCTTACGCTATATTCATTCTTCAGGCATGATACCGGCCAAGACCTGTAAGCTGTCTGGCACGTAAAGAGTATGTATCCCTGAACACCCGCAGTTTTTCAATTGTCCGAGGCGTTGACTGAGATTGAAACTAAACTATATTAAAATTTCCCAATGGAGGGGTGGGAGAGGTTCAAGGTTGCTGGCTTCTGCTACAATTGACGCTCTTGACATACGGGTATTAAAAGAAAACCACATGTATGAGCGACTGTATAAATGTTGATAAGATAAAAGAAAGGACGGATTGACAGACTGTATGCGGCTGAAATAGTTCGTTTGGTATGTAGTGCTAGCCGCACGGCGTTGAGCCCCAGACTCAATATTCAGTCTTAATAATCATCCCATGAAGGAGGTGTAAGCCAAGAGGGGTTGAGCATACGTGTCAACTTGCTTTCAACTCCATTCACAAACTCAGCCTGATCAGCTCTTCACAATACACATCTGTCATTTTAGTCAGCGTCATACTTCTTGACTCCCTCTACTATGTGGATTTACCCAGTAGATCGGCGTGATTTGGAAGCTCGCCTGTGTTTTTCGCGGCTTCTATAATCTCGAATTCACCATCTCCTTCAGCCGTCCACGGATACTGACTCGTCGATTTACGAGTTTATGGGCCCTTCCTTACCCATCGCAGCACCAAGGTCGTATCATCTCATGAATGCACGCAAGCAGGGTCTAGGCTGCCTGGGTATCTGATGACGACAAGCCGAGGCAATTGGGGAACCCTACACTACCGTGTAGGTCAGTGCGTGTCGAGTGTTTCCACACGCATTGCGTATGTTTGTTTGCCACTCCCAGGAAAGTGTAAACCCCCCGTGTGTGGAAGACCTTTGATGTTCATATACTGCCTTTGGCCATTTCCATGTGATCCCTTTGCATGTCGCCAAAGTCCCGAGCCGCATCAGCGCTTATTAGACTTCCCGAATGTCGCTGCATATTAGTTGAGTCTGCTGCTGGACCACGTGCCTTAACCGAGTGCGACTCCCCCCGTGCGTGAAAGGAGAAGGGACGGGAGAAGAGACCATCACGTTTCGCGGTTTCGTCCCAAGTCGACGAGCAACCTCGGCATGTCTTCGATGTGGCCTGGAATAGAAAACTCAAATACAAATGTCCTCGGCTCGCGTTGTTTTTGGGAGTAAGTTGCGAGGTGGGTTTTGACAGTTGGACGATTTGCAGCACGTAGACACTGTAATGGCGAACCACTCACATAAAGACCCGGGACCCCTCGCACGGTTTTAAGAGCTGTCAGATTATTGTTTGCTCATCTTTGCGTTTGGAAAATTGACAGGTAGTATCTCGCCGTCGCCTCCATCATGGGCTCCATCTCGAACACCGGTCCGTCGGCTGCTGACGAGGCCTTTGACTACATCATTGTGGGTGCTGGCATTTCCGGCATCAACACAGCGTACTATCTACAAGCACACGGGCCGCCGAATGCCACATATGCTATTTTGGAGGGACGAGCCCGCTTGGGAGGGACATGGGATCTGTTTCGGTATCCCGGTATCCGATCAGACTCGGATATCTACACATTCGGGTTCTCGTGGAATCCGTGGAAGGGCGGCAACCCACTGGCCGGTGGCCGTGATATCTGTTCGTACCTAGAGGAATCGGCATCGATGCATGGCATCGACAGACACATCCGGTATCAGCACCAGGTCCTCGCCGCAGATTGGAACTCGGACACTTCCAGGTGGATGCTGCGAGCCACGGCGGGTGACGAGAAGGTCAAGACGTTTTCCGCCCGATTCGTTGTCCTCGGCACCGGGTACTACGACTACGAACAGCCCTTGGCTGCGGAGATTCCCGGCATCCAGGACTTCAAGGGCCGGGTCGTCCATCCCCAGTTCTGGCCGGAAGACCTGGACTACCGCGACAAGAACGTCGTCATCATCGGCAGCGGCGCCACCGCGATCACACTTTTGCCCAACGTCGCGACAGATGCGGCCCACGTCACCATGCTTCAGAGAAGCCCGGGATACATTTTCAGCCTGCCGTCCCGGAGGGGGCTGTTGTCCCGGTTCCTCATGTCCGTCCTGCCGCAGATCGTCACGAGCCGAATACTCCGCATACAGTATTTCATTCTGGGCACCCTCCTCTACTACTACTGCCGATGGTTCCCGCAAGCCGCTCGGCGGCTCCTGGTGGGCGCCGCAAAGATGCAGCTCCCGCCGAATGTGCCCGTCGACCCGCACTTCAAGCCCCGATACAACCCCTGGGAACAGCGACTGTGCATCTGCCCCGACGCCGACTTCTACGCCGCGTTGCGGTCGGGGAAATCCGACGTGGTCACGGACACGATCGACAGGGTGACGGGCTCGGAGGTCGTACTAAAGAGCGGGGCGACCCTGAGGCCCGACATCATCGTCACGGCGACGGGGCTGAGGATAAGCTTCGCCGGCTCCATCTCGGTATCCGTCGACGGCGCGCCCGTGGACCTGAGCACGAAATACTCCTACAAGGCCTGCATGCTGCAGGACGTCCCGAACATGGCGTACGTCTTCGGGTACCCCAACGCATCGTGGACGCTGGGCGCCGAGGCGACCAGCTCGTACCTGGTCAGGCTGTGGCGGGCCATGGACGCGAAGGGGGTGAGGTCGGTGACGCCGCAACCCGAGAGCCTCAACATGAAGCCGAGCCGCGCGGTGAATCTCAGCTCTACCTACCTGCAGAACGCCCAGAAGGTGTTCCCCAAGTTTGGGACGGGTATCTGGGGACCAAGGTCGAATTACCTCGTGGATTTGTGGAAGGCGACGGTGGGCGACGTGTTTAGGGGATTGCAGGTACGTTGAGGGACTAGACGGAAAACAGCTTCATGCGGCCCAGATGGCCGGGCAGTGAGGCGGCAGATAGCATAACTCATCGGAGCATTATGGCTGGCGTTGGAGGGCTGTGTCTCTTACTGTGTCGGTTTCCGGACTGTGTGGCCGCATACTCACCAGTGCCTCAATGGGGTTTGTATATGTTTGTATATTTACTTGCAATGGTCGCTTTTCTGAAGGAAAGCGACCCTTGGAAAGACGCCAGTTTCATGACCGCTTCACTCCGGCTGACCGTCGGCCCAAACCACAATGTTCGTAGGCGCGTCCTCGAGGCCCTTGAAAAACCCCACCACGTCTTTGTTGCTATACCGCATGCTGAAGTGCGTCAGGATGAAGGTCGTCTTCGGCCACTTGCGCACCACTTTCTCGAGGTCCTTCCACTTTGTGTGCTTCGTCTTCTCCGCCTGGGCGTCGTGCTCGTCGTACAGGAAGCTGCACTCGGTGATGACGACGGGGATGCCCTGCCGCAGCCACTCGGGCTCGGCGACGAGCGTCGCCGCCGTCGTATCGCCGAGGAAAGCGAAGACGGGCGTCGTGACGGGCGCCGTCAGCTCCACGCCCGACAGCCGGAGGCCCTTCAGCTCCGGGCCGGGCAGGGAGGCGTACTCGGGCCTCAGCTTGTGGGTCGTCGTGGTGAAGACGTACCCGACGCTCGGAACGTTGTGGTCGCACCGGACCACGGTGGCGTTCATGCCCTTCAGCCTCCGCAGCGGGACGACGTCCCCGTGCCTGACGGCCGTCGTCTTGTGGGTGCCCAGGAACGCCCTCTCGCCTTCCGTGCGGCCCTCGTCGTCGACGCCCTTGCCGTCCAGCGGCAGCCCCAGCGACTCTGCGTCGTCGCTCGTGTACAGCCCGCCACGGTTGAGGAGCGTCTTGGCCAGTATGAAGTCTTCGAGGGCCTTCTTCATCTCGACTGGGCAGAAGACGTCTGGCGGGTCCTCCCGCTTGGTGAAGGCGGGGATAAGCAAGCAGTGGTCGGCGTGGCCGTGGGTGATGAAGATGTGTTTGGGCCGTAGGTTGTTGACGACGAGGCCGGCATCGAGGAGGAGGTTGAGCTGGGGTATGACGAATGAAGTGTGCCACGCCGCCCGCGATTTGCCAGTCAGAACATACTGGTGGTAGGGTTTGGGGAAGCGCCACTCAAGGACCTCGGACCGGCTTGACTGCGGCAGGGGTGTTGCGAAGGAAGCCATGACGGGCAGTCAACTTCCAAGAGGGTTGCAGGGGTGGTTGAGGCTCTGGGTCCGAACGTGAGAGGTTACAACCCGAGATGTAGGCCGTATCGAAGAGATTCTGTCCAGTGTTCTACCAGAAATCCAGGCCATCCAAATTCCAGGGTGTTTTGGTGTGGAAAGAAGCCAGTGTTTCGTGCCTGTTGGAAGAAACAACAGCTCTCCCTTGGAGCACGAACGATGCCTCTAACTTGATGGCGAACAACGAAGAAGTCTCCAGACAGATTCGGAGCAGAGATGTATTGAGGCTGGTGTCAGGCAGGGGTCCAACTGCAGAGAGCGTGGAGGTCAGACGGTGTGGCTGATGATGCCATCGGTCGGCGCAAAGCGCAGTCACCGACTTCCGGCAGAGATTTTGCTGACATCATCTCGCCAATCCTTAACGCCGAAGGATCGGTCTTTACACGCGGAAGTGGTCTGTCGAACTTGCTGCAGGCAAGTGGTGAGACTGGAGGTGCATGTACCGATTGAAAAGTTCAAAAGACTCACTTCCAGTCCCCCTGGCCTACTCGTGCCTGTGTATCCGTATACATACCTACTTTCGCGCTCAAGGCAAGGCGGAGACTGTTAGATCGATCGGTGTTGGATACCTACCTAGGTAGAGAGAGCATCAGACAAGAGAGAGAGCAGAACGGATCGGATCTAAGCCCAAACTGGTAATTTTACCCGGCGTCTTCTGAGTGGCCAGCGGGACACCGCCTGCCGGATGCTGGTCCCGGACAGCCCCGCTTTTATGCCGACTCCGGTGCCGGCAAATGCGTCCGTTCAACCCCGCTTCTGATATGTAGTTCAAGATAGCCGGAGCAGCAGCCAGAGCTTATCGTCTAGGTTTCCCCAATCCAGCCCCTCGTCTCGCCCTTCCCCTTCCCCACCTTCACGCTCTTTGTCTGACCGTCCCCTCGCGCTTGAGCTGATGCGATGGATTCCTCGGGGATGCTACAGCCAGACTCCATGCTAATGCACGAGCTGTGCGCAACCGTCCTTATCTGGTCAATTCGACGGGACCGCGCCGAAGCTTCGACCATGGAGCCAATCTTCCTTGGACAATACCGAGCTCCTCTCGAGCTCTTATCGGAATCAATATCCTGGGAGATGCCATCCATCCCCTGGTCCATCCCCACCTCCTCCGATGCATTTGCTGAATCCATTGGGCATGCAGCACCCTTTTGGTCATTGTCATGACGCACCGTATGTCTCTGCCAGCTGCTTCGCCGAGCCGGCCGTCCACGGCGGATGATTCGACACACCGCATGGGATGGAGCGCGCCTATCTACGCGGTCTGGCCAAAGGTCCTGTTGGAGATGTAAGCTTTATCTAGACCTCGACAACCCCTAACCCCTCTCCAACCGCGAACTCTCTCGCTCCTCTGCCCTCATTGTCTTGATTTCACAAAGCCAGTCGGTTGTCCGGAAATCATACACCACAATTGCACACTCCCCTTACAGAGACACGATGGCACCACCGCATCCCTTAGACCCCCTCTCGGCGGCCGAGATCGAAAAGGCCATCGCCGTCGTCACAGAGGCACACGGCGAGGTCTTCTTTAACGTCGTCTCCCTCCACGAACCCCGCAAAGCGGACTTGACCAGATGGCTCAGTTCGCCGTCCACGACATCCCTCCCGCGCCGCGTTGCCGACGTCGTGGTGATCGCCAAGGGCGGCAAGGTCTACGATGGGCTTGTTGATATCGCCTCTGGCGTAATCACCAAGTGGGAGCACATGGAGGGCGTGCAACCGATCGTGAGTCTCTCCGCCCCTCTGCCCCTTGCCGACTCTTACAGTACCGCCGTCGGAGGCTAACAACCCTCGCCTCCCCAGATCACAATGGAAGAGCTCCAGATCGTCGAACACATCTGCCGCACCGACCCGAAAGTGATTGAACAATGCGTATTGTCGGGCATCCCCGAGTCAGACATGCACAAGGTCTACTGCGACCCGTGGACCATCGGCTACGACGAGCGCCACGGCAGCACCGTCCGCCTCCAGCAGGCCCTCATGTACTACCGCCCGGACCCGGACACCTGCCAGTACCAGTACCCGCTCGACTTCTGCCCCATCTACGACGCCGACAAGCAGGCCATCGTCGCCATCGACGTGCCCGCCGTCCGCCGCCCGCTCAGCAAGGCCGCGCCCATCGACTACCACCCGGCCGCCGTCGAACGGCAGGGCGGCTACCGCCGCGACCTCAAGCCCATCAACATCACCCAGCCGCAGGGCGTCTCCTTCAAGACGTCCGGGCGCGAGGTCGAGTGGCAGAACTGGCGCTTCCACGTCGGCTTCAACTACCGCGAGGGCATCGTCCTCAACAACATCACCTTCAACGACAAGGGCAGCGTGCGGCCCGTCTTCTACCGCCTGTCGCTGGCCGAGATGGTCGTGCCCTACGGCAACCCGGAGCACCCGCACCAGCGCAAGCACGCCTTCGACCTGGGCGAGTACGGCGCCGGGTACATGACCAACAGCCTGTCGCTCGGCTGCGACTGCAAGGGCGAGATCCACTACCTCGACGCCGACTTCCCCACGCGCGATGGCGGCGTGCGCACCATCAGGAACGCCATCTGCATCCACGAGGAGGACAGCGGCATCCTCTTCAAGCACACCGACTTCCGCGACGACTCGGTCATCGTCACCCGCGGCCGCAAGCTCGTCGTCCAGCAGATCTTCACCGCCGCCAACTACGAATACGCCATCCAATGGGTATTCCACGTAAGTCTTCCGGTTCCTTGACACGTTACAAGAGACGAGCGCTGACGTTAGCCCCCGCCCCCATCTTCTAGCAAGACGGAACAATTCAACCAGGTACGGCCCAGATCATAACCAAGGAGTCCCGAGGCAAGGACTGTCGCTGACGAAAACACGAAAACAGAGATAAAGCTTACCGGCATCTTGAACACGTACAGCATGAACCCCGGCGAGGACACCAAGGGATGGGGCACGCAGGTCTACCCCGGCGTCAACGCGCACAACCACCAGCACCTCTTCTGCCTGCGCGTCGACCCCAACGTCGACGGGCCGCGCAACACCGTCTTCGCCGTCGACACCGTCGCCTCGGACGCGCCCGTCGGCTCGCCCGAGAACCTGTACGGGAACGCCTTCCACGCGCGCCGCACCAAGCTCGGCACCACGGGCGAGGCCCGCACGGACTACAACGCCTCCCGCACCTGGGAGATCGCCAACACGGACAAGCTGCACCCCTACAGTGGCAAGCCCGTGTCGTACAAGCTCGTCAGCAGGGAGGTGCCGGGCCTGTTGCCCAAGGAGGGTTCGCTTGTGTGGAAGCGCGCCGGGTTCGCGAGGCACGCGGTCCACGTCACAAAGTGTAAGTTGACCCCCCCCCCCCCCCTCCTTTCTACCTCTCTCCCTTGTCAAAACCACCGAGAGTACAAATTAATGAACCTAATCGAAACGCACAGACCGTGACGACGAGCTTTGGCCCGCGGGCCGCCACGTCCCGCAGACCTCCGGCGAGCCGTCCCGGGGCCTCCCGGAGTGGATCGGCGACGGCTCCGAGAACATCGAGCAGGAGGACATCGTCCTCTGGCACACTTTCGGCGTAACACACATCCCAGCCCCCGAGGACTTCCCAATCATGCCGGTGGAGCCTATTACGCTGCTTCTCCGGCCGCGGAACTTCTTCTCCAATAACCCCTGCCTCGACGTGCCGCCCAGCTACTGCAGCACCCCGAGCCAGGTCGCAGCCGGCAACCAGGGGGTCCTGGACGCCACGGACAAGGTCAGCAAGCTGGCGTTTAACGAGGCGGGAGCGTCGTGCTGCGCACCGGGGAAGAGTAAGTTGTGAGCGGCATCGGGTCCGGAAAGGCGAGGACCCGGGGACGGCGTTTTCATGCCAGGATGCGTGACGGGCGGATGCGGACCGTGTGAATAAGCGAAAGAGGAAAGAGTCGCGACGTTGTTTCAAACGCTTTATGAAAGTCCACAATACTTGGATGCATGTACAAATTATGACAAGACGGCAGATTCAATTTTATTGACATATAATGCTCTAAGGCTACCGCGTCCCGTCTGGTTCAGATCTTGCAACACCCCTTCTTCATGGCCATAATTACGCCTTCCACCTGAATGAAGGGTGCTTCCAGTCCAGTTCGCTCTCTTCTTCCTGAGACAGACCACTCAGTTCTTGTTGGAGATCCCTCCCCTCCCGCTTGCGGTTGTCCCGCTTCATCCAGATGAGGGTGAGCGTCGAGGTCAGCAGGACGATGCTGCACGTCGCCAGATTCAGCCCGTTCCCGATCGGGTAGTCAGGGCCGTCCCACGGCAAGAAGGACCACGTCGAGATCAGCCCGCCAATGTTGCCAAACATGACGTTCGTCCCGATCGCCGAGCTGCGCGCCGTGTCGGACACGACGTTGGCCGAGACCTGCGCGTTGGTGAGGGCACCCAGGGCGAAGACGGACGACGCGATGAGGAACGTCGCGCCGTAGCGCACCGAGAGGTCCTTGGAGGCGAGGAACATGATGTAGCCCACCATCGCCATGGGCGCCGACATGATGAAGAAGATTTGCCGACGGTCGAGGCGCCAACTGAGCAGCGGCAGGAGAACCGTGAAGACGGCACCCGTAACGTACGGCGGAACGGTGAAGAGCTGCTGGCGCTCCACGGACGATGTCGGGTAAATGCTCCTAACGATCGTGGGCAGGAAGAAGGCAAGGCCCTGCACAGTGACGTTGTTAAGGAGGAAAACGAAGGCAGTGGACAGCGTGATTGGGCAAAGAATGCCCCGGAGGAGCTTGCGCGTATCCATTTTATCGAGGACTTGGCTCTGGCCGACGCGTTCGGAGCGGACACGGGCCTCGGCGAGGTCTTTCTCGGCCTGCGTGAGCCATCGGGCCGTGGCAGGACGGTCGGTGAGGGTGAAGAAGCCCACGAGGGCGATGCAGATGGTAATGATGCCTTCGATGGCAAAGATCATGCGCCAGGAGTGCAGGCTGCCAAAGTGGTCGATACGGAGGATCGCCGAGGCGAGGAGGCCGCCAAAGGCACCGGCTAAAGGCGCCATGACAATGTATAAGCTGAGGCGGAAGGCGAGCTCGGCGCGGCGGTACCAGCGAGACAGGTAGTACGCAATACCTGGCAGCATGGCGGCTTCGAAGATGCCCAGGAGGAAACGGACGCCCATCAGCTGCGGGACAGTGTGCACGAAGGCGGTGCCGATGGAACAAATGCCGAACAGCAAGGTGGTCAGCGGCAGAAACCAGCCGGGCCCCATGAGCTTGCACAGAACGTTTAAAGGGATCTCAAAAAGGATGTAGCTGATATAAAATATCGAGAGTGTGGCGTTGTAGTCGAGTCCCTTCATGCCGAGATCCTTCTCGAGACCGGCGATACGAGCATTGCCTGAGAGTGTAAGCTGGAGGCGTTTGTAGGGTTTACCGAACAGGACATACCGATGTTGGCCCGGTCAATGAAGCAGAAGAGGTACAGGAGTGCGACTGTGGGTACGATCATGAGGTCAATCTTTAGCCTCAGCTTTCTCTCGACGGCCGGATCGTAACCGAGAGACTGCTCGGAGTGCCTGGCATAAGATGTCAGCCAGCCTTCCTAGCTGTGCGCCAGCAGCGAGGTCCTACTTTTCTGGGTCATCCCTCGCCTCATTTGACGACCTCTGTGCCATGTCGGCGACGATATTGTCGACATTCTTGACGGCGGACTTATCATCACTCATGGCGAAGAATAACCGTCGCTGGACTGGACCGAAGACCTTTTTCCTGTTTTCTTGTCCCTCGGGCGAAAGCCTTGCCTGGTCTTGGCGGAAATCAGGGCGGTGGCGGGGACGGCAGAGCTCGGAGGAAGGGATAACAGATCTCTCAGAAGATGGCTAATATCGTATAACGTGAATATAACGATACAGCGTGCTCGTTTGCTCGACCGAGTATGTCTCGTGGATCGAGGTCGACAAAGGAGATCCTACAAGCCCGTTATTATATCTACCTCACTACAACCCTTGTCATCTTCCCTCCCCTTTTGGCTGAGTTAAGGTGGAGGCGCGCGCCGGGTTGCTACCCCGGACTTGCAACGCGGGGTTACCCGTACATATCCACGCTGTTTTGTTGCCGCTTGATATCCTAAACCTCGGGTTGAGCTCGGCAAGCGGCACCATGGGCAATTGCTTCGGCTGGCGCAGGATGGCCCCCGGTTGCGGATCCATCGTCTTCCCACATGGAGCTGAAACAGCCATTGAGGTCGTTCCTTTTGCCAATAGCATGTTTGGAAGGCAGCTTGATCAACTCTCAGCGTTGCAACGCCTTTGGTTTCATGGGCAGAAACAGAGATGTGATGGGATATATGTTTACGCGCCTTTGCTGAGCATGGGTTTGGCTAGAAGCCACCACCATACCGCCAATAACCATGCGGCACAACTGCAGATTCCAAGTAAGCTGTGGACTTTGTCAGCATCTTTTTTCGACGACGAAGACAGCGACCACGCTTAGGTTGTATTGGCTTTTCGTTGGGTTGCTCACTCGGAGTCACATTGCACTGGACGCGACTCGGGGCAACTGGGGATAAATGCAGATCATGCTACATTCCCGTCTCGTTTCGAACGTCGGCAGTCTTTATCGGCAAACGCGTAAAAGCCTCCAATGCGCCATACGCACAGAGACGGGGTCTCTTCGTCTGATCAATGAGCTGAGAACGACACTGTAGCATAAGTGGTTCGTGTGTGTGCGTGGGGCCAGTGCGGCATACGCTGTCTCGACCATGGGAGGAACGCAACGGATTGAAAGTAATGTGGCATCCCTAAACCCGTTGAAGGACCGATTAGGATGGACCTGATGGTAGATATTTGCGACGGGAAACCGTCAACATGACGCTTCAGCTCCAAGGTCGCAGCCGTGGTCCTCGGGATGCAGTCTAGTGGATTCCCAGCCTCCGGTCTGTCGCAGCTTGTCGATGGTGGCGGTAGGGGATTTGATCGGTAACCCCCAGCCCGAATTTCACTCCTGAAGGGGGCAAAAAAATGCTGAGATACTGATGATGATGCTGTTCGATACTGTATCCTATGGGCTCGAGGCTCTGAAGAGACGCCTGGTGTCCGATGCGGCTGGACGTACTCCCCGACTTCGGAAGAGGCATGCTTCGTTTCCCGGCAAGATTAGCGCACGTCTTCCGGATTTTTATGACAGCCCGTACTCAATGCTCTCCGATAGGCCAGGAGCGATTGGCTGACATTTGCCATTCGGGCCTCTGCGGCCCAGCCTCGGAGAAGGAAACAATGCCGGCAGAGATAGTTCCCCGGCAGACCCAGGTTATGATAGCGCTGGAGACAACGGCCATATACCATCATGGGTACGAATAAGCAATGGATGGACGCATCGGGGCCTGAAAGCTGGGGTAGCTCCGGAACAAGCTAAGCTTAACGGCGACAACGGCACGAACCGGCTAAGGCTGCGAAGTGTGGGCTGTGGTCCGCAGGAGAACTCTCATCCAGGCTATGTCGCCTCGAGGCTTGCCGGTCGCGAACCTGAGGGTTTGAAAGGATGGAGGACTTGGAAACCCATTATTGGTGTGTGTGTGTCCGTCCTGCTGTTGCGTTGCTGCTGCAGGCGTCGGTGTTGGAGTTGATGGAAGCCAACCACCAGAGATGGGCCAATTTCTTGACTCGATGCACCTATGTATGCGGAAGGGATGTCCCGGTGACCGCGGGCAAAGCTTAATAAGAAGGATGATACCGATAACCAGGCAATGCCACCTTTAAGCCGGCAGTCAAGCCTGGATGCCGATCGATCTGGGAGTCGGCCATGAACTCGGGAGCGAAGAGTCGTGATTTGACCTGTAACTTTTTACCACGTACGTGGCGCGATGAGGCGCGATGAGGCGCGATCGATGGGTTCGGTTTCCGAGTACGTACCTTTTTCTGGCCATTGAACGAGTATCCACGTGCCCTTCCGGCCTTATCTTGATTATGTAAGCGGATATATACTCGCACTGATAACGCATCTCCCGTTCTGGCTCGCGTCGAGGGCAGTAACCGAGCGAACAGCCCCAAGGCAAGAAGCTTCTCGATTCGATCGATGTACCTAGGTACCTAAGGGAAGGCACGATTCCAAAATTCCATCGCTCCCAAGTCCGTCTCTCCCAAGTGCATCACTCACCAATGTCGAAAATCCAGATGACGCAAACCAAATTCCAAAACGAAACCTCAATTGACATTCGCCAATCGACCAACGCCAAAAGAGCGACGTGAGCGCAAAATTGCAAATGCTCCCTCCCTCGTTAGAGACAGCACCACCCCGGCTCGAAAGGGCCCCGAAGACCAATAGGGCCGCCATCGGGCACCCAAGCCGCGTCGCAATCAAGCGGTGGAGAACTTCCAATTTTCCCCTTATGTACCTCAGTATCCGTATTCGTACGTACAGACAGAGGCCGGGACTCCTCTTACGCATCCCACAACTGCCGCAGGCCGACCAAGGGCCTAGGGTCGGCGTCTGGTTGGGCAACGGGCATCGACTGGTCCAGATTTGATGCCCGACGTCATCGAGCAGGGTGGGTGGCGGTCAACTGAACCCCCGCAAGACGGGCTCAGCTCACAGCACCTGCCAGCCAAACTTGCGTTCCCCCTAACGCAGAGTGACGAAAGCACGGCGGCTTCCAATAATCCTCCGCAGGAGAAGCAGAAGGAGAAACGGGACGGGACGCGTCAACGTGTGAATGTGGGACGGCATGCTAGACCAGACGGCAAATCGAGAGACACTCGACAGCGAGCAGCAGCGACGAGCTTGAGGGTTCGTCCCACAGACCACTGAATTAACATCTTTCCACCCACCCATCCGGCAGTCTGGCATTCCCCTTCACCCCCATTCCCCGTCGATCCGTTCAGGCCCAACGACGGGACCGCTATCCATAGCGCACCCATGGTGGGCTTTGTTGGCTCTCGGCGGGGACACAGCCGTGTATTCGAGGGGCTGATATAGTCCGAAACGGAGCCCACGGCCGTGCCTTTCCAGTCGGTTCTCTGGCGATGGCTGCCCAAGCGGCGACAGTCAGGTTCGAAGCTTCCAAAAGCGGGCTGGGCCATTGAAGCTAGAGGGTGTCTTGGGCCGGGTCTAGATGGCCACATGCGTGGAATCAGCGCGAAGAAGCAGCGATGCAGGCGTCGGGGAGTGCCGTCGACAAGGAGTAGCCTTGTAGCGACAATAGCCCTCAATTTCGACCACCGTTGCAACAATCGATAATGGCGGCGGCCATGGCTGCTGTTGGCGACCGACCGACAGTCACTTCCCCTCTGTGGTACAAGCAAGAGCTGCAACTGGGAAAAAGGCAAAGCATCCATGCTGCAGCCAGAGCCTGCCCAACACGGGAAACAGGCTTTGCAGCTCGAGTTCGGACGCACTCCCGCTTCCCTATTGGCGTGTGTGTGTCGTTTGGCACGCGAGGGGGCAGCGGGATACCTACCCGTCGGTGGCATACCTAACCAACAGCGACCATCTCGTCGCTAGTTTACGTTTACCACAGACGTTGGCTCCATCCCAAGTGCGCCAGGCGAACTGGGATCATCGCTCAAGCGGCATCACCAACACCACCATCTTCCAGTCGGTTCAACCATCGAGAAGGAGACCCTGTCCTGGCTCTCATCTTGCCGGAAAAAGCCTGATTTCCCCAACCCACCCCAACCCTCCGCCGATGCCAACGGCCCAGTGCCAACGACCCAAACTACAAAACCTCTTCATCTCGCCTGGCCGCCGCATTTCTTGGATTGATCTCTTTTCCCCAAGAACCCTTGAAAAGCAGACTTGCCTCTCAGTCCAACTGCAACGGGACTGACTGTACCATCCCTCGGGAGCAACAATAGCCGTTGCAGAAGCAGCACGGCAGCGTCAGGGAGCGTCAACACAAGACCCAAGACCATCCTCGGGTCCTATCAGGTCACAGGCCCAGTTTCGTGAGGTCAGCTGGCAGACTTCCTGGGTTGCTTTCTGGCTTCACTTTGTCTTCTCATAGGTCGATTGCTACCCACGCCTGCCAACCAGACACGACTGTCACCACACTAGGACCGCCCAGTAGGAGTGCAGTCGGTCATCCACTCGAGTCTGGCTTTACATCACAATCATCCGTCATCACGCTCATCAGTCATCCAAGAGGACCCCTCGTCACTCGCACTATCTCCCAAACCCCCCCCCC